>WTSP01001600.1:0-23867 GCA_025331215.1 Actenoides lindsayi | reverse complement strand
GGGGCCGCTCCCGCAGCGCACGCCGCCGCCTGGCGTTCCGATTGGCCGCGGGCGCGCCGCCCCGCCCACGCGCCACGATGACGTGACGGCCTCCGCCGCCAATAGAATCCCTCGCCGGCCGGGGCCGGGACCGGGGCGGGACCGCCCTCCGCCGCTTCCGCTTGCTCCCGAGCGGTGGGCGGGGCAAAGGCGGAGCGCGCGGCCGGCCTGCTGCGCCTGCGCGCTGGGGCGGGGGCGGGGCCGCGGCTGCCGCCGCAGGTTGTTGTAGTAACGGCGAAGCGGCGGGAGGGGCTGCGGGTGACGGGGAGCCGCGTTCTCCCCTTCGGCCGGGACGATGCTGATGCAGGTATGGGGAGCTGCCGTCTCAGGGCGAAGGGTGGTTGGCCGGCGGCTCCGGGGCGGGAGTCGTCGCCCCTCGGGCGGTCTCTGCCGCTCCTGCTTCTCCCGCGGCTGTCGCAGGCCGCCGGGCCCGGCCGCCGCGGGAAAGGCCGGGCTCCAGCCGCCCCTCTGGGTTGTTCCCGGCCCGGAGGGCTGTTCCCGGGCTGGCGGAGCCTTTACGGTACGCGGCTGACCCCGGACGCCGGGGAGAAGCGGGCGTTTCCGCTGGGCCGGGCCTGGCCAGCCCGGTGCGGTTCTGCGGCTGGAGGCAGGGCAGGGCAGGGCAGGGATGCGCTTCAGCTGTAAGCGTCTGAATGACTCTTGTGGGCAAGGAGGGGAATAATCTGCTGCAAGGTGACGCTTCCTCCTACACTCTCCTGGCTAGGAGGTGATCTACAGCCTGTAACAAGCTTGCTGATAGTCTTGTGAGAGATAGATATTGACAGGAGGCAGGAGTTAAGTTACCTCATTGTTCTTGCTGTCCTGCTCAGCTATGTGTTTGTGCTTTTAATCCTTATTGCTCTTGCAAGATCCCGTGAATCTGCAGGAAGGTGTCTCGGAGAGTACTGAGACTGGGCTGTATGAAAACTCCCGGAGGAAATGCCAATTAGGATGGCTCGAGATCTGGAGGAAACTGGCTCATCCTCAGAGGAGGAGGAAGACGATGTAGATGGGCTAGAGTAAGTAGGAAAAAACGCTCTTACCTGTTTCTATCTTCATGTCCTTCCTGAAGGATTTGTACTAATCTGAAAAGACAGTTGCATTCCTTGCCTTTCTCCTACCTTTAAAGCTAAAGATAGTTGGTTTGGACCTCAAGCCTGTAGGTAGGCTACCTATGTTTGTAACCTAAAAAACCACTGTATTCATCAGGGTTACAGCTGTAGCTCTTCCTTGGCTACTCTGTAGTTTCACTAATCTTATTCTGTCGTATTCCTAGGCTGGGAACTTTCTTCATGATGTTTAAGGAAATGAAGTAAATGAATGTCCTTTCTTCTTGTTTGTTTGTTGGGTTTTGTTTGTTTGTTTTGTCTTAGTTTCTGTTTGCTGTAGAGAATGATGTATACTGTACAGCAGACTGAAATGCACATTTTTTATGTCCTTTTTAAATATTTTTTTTTGTGAGAACTTGACTCTTAGAGTACTTATTACTTACTAGCATATGTTTGTTCTACCTTTGTTTTGTAACTTCTTTTGTCTTTGCTTCTGAAGGAGTCGCTCCCTACTCTTTCCCAAAGTAAAATCCCTTTTCTGTTTCTGCTGGTCCTACTCTAATATGGCCTGCTTGTTTTCTGTTGGGCATGTACCGCAACTGAGTGCCCAGCTGCAAACTTCGGTGACTTAAAGCATTTAGAGGAATGTTGCTTCATACCAAGTAGACGGCGTAGCCTTGCCAGACCCTCATAGATGGAAACTGGCTTCACCTAGAATGTAATAGTCACAGTGTGTCTGCATGAAGTGACCAAGGGTCATGCTAGGAATGAATGACTGTCACCTGGAGGATTGAGCCTTACTGCAAATCCTCAGGACAGGCTTAACATAAACTCCCCTCCTGTTGCTGCAGCTCATTTCCCACTTATATAAGGCTCTGGCTTGTAGTGTAAATTCTGTAAGCTTTTTGAGTCCCTTCCAGCTAATTGCACCCCAGTAGCTGATTTTTAAAAAATTATTATTATTTTTTATTTCAATGTGGTGGAAGCAGGTGGGAGTGCTGTGAAGTTAATTTGTCTGGGTAATAATGATAATAACTTGGTTAAGAAGACCAAGGTTATACTTAAGAGTACTTACTTGTCTTAGCATCAGAAAGTTGCCCTTTTATCTGTGTTTCCGAGTTGCAAGTGTAGGAAGTGTTTTGTCTTCTGCATTTTCTCCAAACCTTTGGCAGACCATGATCTTGCATATTCTACAGACAAACGCTTTTGTGTATCTCTGCCAGTCTATGTATTTATTCTTGTCTGTGTAGATAGAAATGTGTCCCTCCAACCCCTCATTTTCTGTTTTCTGTTAACTTTTTCATGGTTCCATTTCCTTGTGCAGTAATAAGCAGTCTGAGTTTTATTTGCTTAGGGATGTTGGCAGGTTTTCTTGCTGTGATCTTATGTTTTATATAACAGATCCCCTATTTTCTTTTGTGTGTCCTTAATTCCTCTAAGGAGGTGGTAGTTCCCAATGTAGCCTTCTTGTTTTAGACAGAAGTGATCAGTGTGTCTCAGAACCTGTAGCTTGAGTGGCTGGCTGGGGGCATTGTTGTGGAAATTTGGGCTTGTATTCCACTACATCTGGCAGAAAATGAAAAGGAAGAAACACAAGTTTGTCTGTTGTGTTGAGCCAAGCCTGTTCTAGTCTCTCAAACTCTGCACGAGTGTCTTCTTGTGCACTTCAGAGGCCAGGATTAGAACCAGGCAGTGTGCACTGATTTGTAGTTCTTAAATTGGAGACTGGAACTTGCATTGTAAAGTCTGGTTGTGTGGATACCAGCAATTATGGTTCATCCTGAATTACAGAGATCATGTTTCAGGCTGTAAATCCAGAGAACTGTAGCTGTGAAAATTCATGGGGTTTCTCCCAAGTTACACTCAGTAAAATCAATACAAATTAAACAGAACTCTGGCTTCGACTGACTAGACCAACCCAAAAAGAGGTCTTCCAGTCTGGAAGATTTCCTTTATAGCTGAGTAGCAGGCGTGCCTGGCATGTGTCCGTGAGTCAGCACAGGCAGTGTGCAGGAACAACCACAAAACCATGGCTGAAATGCAGAGAGTGTATTTTGTTACTTTGCTAACTAGGGGTGTGGGGTGTGTGTGTGTCCTGAAGCAGCACCCAGGCAGAGGCACACCAGTGGGGACAGGCCCAGTGGAGCTTGGTCCTTGCTAGAGGGTTGCCGAACCTGCCGTTTGTGCCTGTGTGTCAGGGATTTGCACAGGCACAGTTTACCACTGAGCTTGGATCTTTCCCACAGCAGGGCAGGAATCTCGAGCGTGTTTGGTGGGGCCTCTCTATCGCAGGCCTGTGTTATCTGAACACAAATGTTCTATTTGTCAAGCACACAAGGGTAGATAACAATTACAATGATACATGTATTTTTCTATACCCAGGCCACGTTAGGCCTGAGCGTGTTTACAGCCTTCCTCACCAATCTCCCGTGACTTCCCTAAAGTGTGTTTGCCTGTGTTTTGCCTAGAGGTGGGCAAATATGGAGAACTGCTGTGTCCTCACTGGAAGTCACTGCTGTGTGTATGAAGCTCAGCAGCTGCTTATACTGTCTGTCTTGCCATTTCAGGGATCATCCATGTATCAGGTGGACTGGTGGCGGCTGCAGGCGGATCCCTGTCTTGGTGTTTCATGCTGAAGCCATTCTGACCAACGACAGCTACCTCCGCCTAATTGGAGGTGGGTGCAACTGTGTGCCAGCTTTTGGCCTGAAGGCATGAGGTAGAAGTCTCTTACCAGGAAACTCCCTTCTCTTTGTGGTGGGGGAGAGGACATGTTAGGAAGGAAATTACAATTCTGTCTTGCTTCTAGGCACTGAGATGTTCAGAAATGATCAGTTGGTGGATGTTTATCATGTTTTTGGGTTGTGACAGCTGTCTCTATCTGTCCCTCCACTGGACTGTGATGTGTTTTGAGTTGGAACTGTCTGCTTGCAAATTGAACTTGGAGGCTATGCTAGAACTTATGACCAGACTATAAACCACTACTCTGTAGCTAAGAACTTAAAATCAGTCATTGCAGTGAGTTTTGGGAGAGTTTCACTGGGAAATAAAACAGCCAGCCTCACAGTGGTAAAAACAGTAGTAAGCTGTAGTAACAAATATTTTTGCATCTACAGCCTCACAACTGTGAGTAAGGCCGTAAGCAAAATGATTGCTGCTCTTGGCAGCGCTTGAGTTGGGATACCAAACCTGTCTAGTGTCAAATGAGGAAGAGCCCCTAAACAAGAGGCAGAGCTGTTACAGTCACTCTGGATTGTGAGAGTTAGTACTTACGTACAGCTGAGAGAGCATTCTGGATGTGCTGAGTTGGAGAAAAGCTAAAATGTACTTAGCTTCTTTTTGTGAAGGTGTTGACGCTTCGTTCTTCTCTTGCTTCTTCCTTTCTTAGGTAATTGTTGTCCTCATTTCTAATATCCTATCCAAGCAGAAATGCTCCTGGCTCATTGGGGTAAGGGGTAGAAAAGGTGATTTGTGTGTGGAAATTCCTGATCCTTTTCATGTGAGTTACAAACTTACTTGAATGGTCGCAGAAGCTGATGGTAATTGTAACTTGTATCCTAACTGGAGCCTGAGGTCTCTTCTGCTTTGCCTCAGGAGGTAGAGGCTTTTTGTGGTTTAACAAGTCTACCACTGGATAGCACAACACGTTACATTTTCTTGGGCTTTGTCTGGTCCCAGTTTATGATACTTCTTACTCTTTAAACTTATTTTTATGTATAGAATGTATTTCCTGAGGTTTAATCTAACCTTCATTTTTCTATGCTCAGTTTGAAGCAATTTGTAAGGTCCCTTTTCCAAGCAATTCTGTAGTCCAGCATTGCAATTTCTGCCTCTACTTTCTTTGAACTCTTTTGTGGATTGACACATCCTTTTGTATGACAGCTGGCCTCTAGTCTGGCTACTTGATTTCTGTTTATCATATACCTCCAGTGCTGCTTAATGCTTTTGTTTTTATGACTTTCTACTTGGATGGTGATTTTTCTCTTTTTCTTTCTTTGTTCCATTTACTTTATTTCCTGTTATTTTTTGCAGTTATTTATGGTCAGATCAGTATAGGTGAATGGGATGTGAACAAAAATTCAGTGTTTTAATTTGGGTTTTCAAGATCTAAAGAGTGATCATATAAGCTAGCTATGTCAATGAGGGGCATATGACATGATTGCTTTTAGTGAGGAATACCAATCTTGACTAGAGAAAAAAACTGAAATTTCATTTGGAGTGTTATAAAGCAGTCTGTGTAAAGAGTTGTTAAAAAAATCTGGGCGTTGGTTAGGATTTTCTGTGTCTTCTTTTGCTGCATTAGGGTTCAGTGATGCAGCAATATTACAGTGAAGAGATAAGGTAGGTCAGTTCATGCCATCATTGGATTTAATGCCTCAAGAGATGGACAGGCATCTCCTGTCAACTCTTCGCATTATGTGCTGCATGTTCCACTGTGGATGAAGTACAGCTGTACTGTGCTGAGTCCTATGGTGCTCTCTTCTCTTCTTTGGTAGCGGAGTAACTTCAGTTTCTTCTTCTACGTGCAGACTCCAATATTGTGTCTCTTGCCCTCCTAACAGAGCGCTACCACTTGTCCTATAAGATTGTGCGAACAGACAGCCGCCTGGTTCGAAGCATTCTGACTGCCCACGGGTTCCATGAGGTGAGCCAGTGCAACCAACTTCAAATCTTGATTATGTGCTGGGATGGGATGTGGTGGTGGTGATGATGATGGTATTTTGTTGGGGTTTTATTCTTGTGTTTTGGTTGGGGGGTTTTGGTGTGTGGTGGTGTGGGTTTTTTAGTGGTTGTTTTGTTTTAGTGGTACGTGAGTTTTGGTGTCCTTTTTTTCTTCACTCTGCAGGGTTAGAACCAGCAAGTTACTATGGACACTCTTGAGTGGTTGGTTCTTTTGGGTGGCGTTTTTTGTTTGGTTTTTTGTTTGGTTTTTTACACACTCTGCCAGTCATACAGGAAATATATTGTGATTTTTCTCTCTCAAAGGACTATCTTTTAGCCTTAAGCCTGCAAAATTAAGGCAAAAGGGATGATGAAGTTGAGTCTTGTGATTCTTCTCATTTTTAAAGTGTCATCTCCCACACTTGGGAAGATCCGAAGAACTTAATCTCTCAGCCTTTGCAAGCTTAATGATGCGTTGATGTAGTGTTTCACATTTCTCTTCTACCTCTTGTCTTGCTCTAAAGAATGTTCTGTGGGCAGCTAACGATGGTTTGAGAGATGTGTGTGTGCGGTGAACTTTTTTGTTGGCATGACACCAAGTTAAGGAACTGGTCTCACAGATTTCCTGAAGAAATCTTAAACACTTTACAAATTGGATTTAAACAGTCTATAAAAAAGCACAAAAGCCACAAATCTGTTTGGAAAAATGACATAGCTATTTCCCAACACCACTGTACAGTAGCTTAGGACAGGAGTCTGGCTAGAGTTACCTTAATATTAGAGATGAGTAGAGGAGATTGTCTTAAACTAGAATTGCTTTGATCTCGTAGACATAAGGTCACAGTCTGTAGGACAAGTGGCGGTGCTTTTCATTAGTTCTGTGTTTTTATGCTGTGTGGTGTTTTTATGCTGCTTTTTAGGTGCACCCTAATAGCAGCGATTATAATCTCATGTGGACAGGATCACACTTGAAGCCCTATTTGCTGCGTTCCCTTACAGATATTCAGAAAGTCAATCATTTCCCAAGGTAAGGCCTGGATATTGTCTTTTGCTGAACCTCTTTGTGCTGGTTTGCAAAAATCTGAACACAAGTAGCTCTAAAAAAACCAAAAACCAACAAAAATACATGGTACTGTAAAGTCCCAATGCACTGGATGTGTGTTGCATTCTGTCTTCTTTCTAAACATTCTTTGGGCTTTTGGAGAGATAGTATGTGAGCTGAAGTTCTTATCTATGGCCCAAATACTGTAATTTTAAAGTTTAGGTTTTGGGTGGGTTTTTTTTGTTGTTGTTGGTTTGTTTTTTTGTTTTGTTTTTTCTTTTGGTTTTTTTTCCCCCTTTATTTGGTGGTATAAGTGTTTGGGGCTTTGTGTTCTTAGTTACAGATATAGTCATATGTCACCTGCTAAAGTTTAAAAACACCATTGTAACAGTTCGCTGTGCTTCAATCTGTCTTGGGAATTGGAAGAGGTCCTACAAATAAGGATTGGTATTATTACTGTCTCTGTCCTACAGCTGTATAACTGAATAGTTGCAGGCTAGGGTTTAGACATCTGACAGAGCTACAGATGCCATAGTAACTAGGGCAAAGGGTTGCTGTGATGGATTGGTTTGGGTTTTTTATGGTGGGAAGGGGTAAAATAGATAAAGTCTTTTGTTTTGGGACTTCAGGTCGTATGAACTGACACGGAAGGACAGACTATACAAGAATGTCAGTCGTATGCAGCTGGCCCACGGGTTCAAGACATTCCATATCCTACCTCAGACCTTCATCCTCCCAACAGAGTACCAGGACTTCTGCAGTAAGTGAATGGCTGATGATGCTCAAACCTAAAGCAAAAAACTGGGAGGGAGGGAATTACTCTTAATATTCCACTTCATGCCAGTGGAGGATAACAAAGTTAGAGGAAGCTGGAAAGACAGTGGAAAAGGACTACATGATTTCTTTAATTTCTACTCTGCTGTTTACTACATGCCCACATAAGTCTTCAAGAAGCTGATGTGGGCTTAAGGGTCCAGCTTTTGGTGTGGGTTTGTTTTGGGTTTTTTTGGTGGGTTTTGTTTGTTTGGTTGGGTTTTTTTTGGGTGTGCAGAGTGTTGTTCATGATCAACTTCACAATATCCCTGACTAGTATCTGGAAGTACTGAAGAGAGAAATGCCAAAAGGGCAGAGAGATGTATCTATAGGAGCAGGAGGAAAGGCTTCAGGGAGGGGCTGTAATTATTGCAGTGAGTGCCAGGGTGTAAAAACATCAAAAGACATCAGAAAAGTAGATTATGATCACCTCTTGGAGTTCTTTAAAGCTTTTACTGTAGGCAACATTCTTGATTCTTGCTCCTCTGTAAAAAAAGTAAAATGAAAGATGTTTCAGACCTGTGCTGTTTTCTTTTAACCAGATACCTATTCTAAGGACAGAGGCCTGTGGATAGTGAAGCCTGTGGCCTCTTCCAGGGGTCGAGGTGTCTACCTGATAAACAATGTAAGTGTTCCCCAAAGGACTGCTCTTCAGTAACACCGTCAGCAACGCTATGCCATCTTCCAGGCAAGGGCCATGGAAACATCTAAGCAGACACTGGCCCTGCTCTGGATTTCAATCATACTTTGGTGAGCAGTTCAGCAGTCCCGAGCAGCTGGCACCAAAAGCAGTCTTTCTTTGTATGCTGTGCTTATCTTGCAACCTACTTTCCAGTCTTAGCTTATTAGGAGTACATGTTTCCTGAGACAGTTTCAGAAGCTGTGCTGCTTCATGCTCTCCTTGTGTCTGACTGTAAGCTGGCCTTGGGAATATTCCCATAACTCTTTGATTGTTTCCCTGTGCCACCTAAACAACCCTCAAACAGTCCCCTTGTTTCCCTCTGCCCCCTGGAAAAGTCGAGTTAAAATTCAACCTTACGCAATAGAGTAGGATGTGTATCAGTCTTAGAGCTGTGTTATCTAAATGCCTGTGTGCCCTTACTGAGGTGTAATGGGGATGGTTCTTGGAATTTGATATACTGGTTATAGTGTCTTTTGCCCCTTTTTGAGCTTTGCAGTGTGTTCGGTTGTCATAGGTAACAAATATATCTGGGCAGGAGCCAAACACATGAGGGTATTACAATAAATACTCTCGGCAGCAAAACTGACTGGTGAATCATTTTGCTTTCACTCACTCAAACCCCTTTAGCCCCCCCTGCACCGGAGGGGTCATGCTGCTTCATCTGTTCTCCACTTGGATCATTTCCCTTAAAATAAGGGAGCAATTTGCCAAGTGTATGAGGTAAGTATTTCCAGAGCTGCACTCAGCTTTTTCTTTGCCTGAAAGAGAGGAACAAGTTCAGGCTTATGTGGCAGTTGGCCATGAACTAGGGAAAAGACCCTTCTGGGGCCAATCTCCCTTTTTGTATATCTGTTCCAGAAACACTTCAGCTAGTTTGGCTCAAAGACTTGAGTTTCCTTCAGTGGGATGCCATTAAGGGAGCGTCTTCTAGAATCATATCACAAAAGTGAGGGGGGGAAAACCCCAACAAAACAACAAACCTTGAATTTTTCTGATTCATAGTAAAATAGGCTGTCATTTTTTTGGTGATGTGCTGAGGGAAGTTGAGCTTGTTCCCTCGTGTTGTATATGTGCACTCTATATGCCTAGGCTTCCTGCTCATGATCCTGGTGATGTGGCTGGATACATGCAAACTTGGATAAAGGCAGGATGACAGGGTTCTCTTGGCTTTTTTTGCAAACTGCAGGCAAGAAAATGTTTTGATCCTGTGACTTTGTGATGTATATTTGTCATAGAGCGTTCTGTTCTGAGCTATTATAAGGGTAATGTCTTCCTGGTACAGTAGCCCCTGCTCTGAACTGAACCTCAGTAGTAAAGGTATTTACTCATGTAGGCAAAAAGGTTGGACAGTAGCCCAGGATCTAGATATAAAGACCATGGGTTGAGGAGTAATTTTCTTCACTTGTGACTTCCTTACTGACTGTAGTTACATACTACTTCCAGTGTCTTCTAAACCCCTGGTCCACGTGTCTGGTTAAACACTTTAGAAGCAAAGAGAATGACAGTCACTTCTTGGATGTGGTTTCCCCTGCTGATTTTACATCATTGCCATGTGACTGTTAAGTCTGTATTCTACTCTAAGGAGCACTTAACTGGAAGGTTCAATGGGCAGGTTTTTTGGCAATGGAATCATTTCCAGACTTCTGGTTAGGATATAATTACCTTAAGTATGTTGTGACTGACAATGGTGTTTTTTCCATTTTGTTTTTGTTTCCTCCCTCCCCAGACAGAGTTACTGGTACAGAATGGCTCTAGGAGTGAAAGGCTGGAGAAAATACAGGGTTTGATTTAGTCATCTTACTCCTTAAGCCTCCTAATTTTTCACTCTTGGATTCTCTGTTCTTCTGTAGCCAAACCAGATTGTCCTGGAAGACAACATCCTGGTTTCTCGTTACATCAGCAACCCCCTACTCATAGATGGTGAGTGTGCGTAGCAACTGCTTTTCTGTCTTCCCCCAACCCCACACCTGAGGATCTTTGCAACATCTGCAGGAATTTAGTTGAATAATTGAGTGCTCTATCTTCCTCTAATACTGGAAAAGTGTTAACTAGAGAGTTCCTTTCAAACTGGAAGCTTTTAAACTGCAAAAGCTTCAGACACCTATGTCAGCAGCATGTAATGGTTTATTGCTCTCAGGGTCTGTTGAAATTCCTCAACTGGATAAGATGTCTGAAAGATATTTGCAGTCACTGACTCTTGACAACTGTATTTCAGACTTCAAATTCGACGTGCGCCTTTATGTTCTGGTTACATCCTATGATCCACTTGTCATCTACCTCTACGAGGAAGGATTGGCCAGGTAGGGGAGGTTTCTTCTTTCTCAGTGTACCTGCACTTGGTGATCCAGAGATGGCTTGGCTTGCCTCTGTACTGACACAATAGCAGATGAGGGAAGCGCCGGTTAGGAATTCTGCAGTTTAAATAAATGATACTTCATCATGCTGTGTCCCACCAGTTTTCTTCTTATAGGCTGTAGGATATTTAGGGGGGGACTTTATTACGTATATAATAAATAAAGCAGGTTTTTGACTTTTAAGGATTGAATGGCCACACACACCATCATTGGTATGTTCATTCTCAAGGCTGGATTTTTCTTGAAACCTCTTTGGACTCGTGGCGCCTTTGTGCCCCTTCTACATCCTCAAGAGTGAAGAGAATCTAAACCTGCTCAATTTCCATTTAATCCTAAAGACAAGAGCAGTTGGAGATCTGTTGTTGGCTGTACTGGCCTCTGCTTTAATACTTCCAACTCTCTTCTGAATTTTAGGTCAGTATTTGTATTTTCTATATCATCAAGTAACTGGGTTTAGACTAGTTCACTGTTTTTACCCTTCAGGATGTCAGTTTTCATTTGCATGTAAGTCATGAATGATACTTAAGATTCCCAGGAGGAATACTTATTGCCAAAAATACCTACTTCTCTTCATCACAGAAGTTTAGCTAAACACCTGTCTATATTAAGTAATAAATTTGAAATAATTGCCCCTCTGAATTACCAGTAGACCAACGACTTAACTGTAATGGTGTCTGAGAAGAGAGCATCATAGGACTGTCTTCTGCAGTGGTTTTAAACAATGCTGAATCTGTTTTGTAACCCTATCTAACACACCTGGAAGTAATATATCTAGAGTTCAAGACTGCATGGCTCTGACTTAAGCTAGATTCAGTATCTGCCTATCTTTATCCAAAAGATAAAGACACTGAATCCAAAAGGATATATTAATAAGGATCCCACAAGAAATATCTTCCTCTAAACTGAAGAACAGATCCCCTTCAGATGTGTTCCGATGTGTCTCTGCCTGCAGAGATCATGTGAACAGGTTGTTTCCGGAAAGGGGGGCAGAAAGGGGTAGCTCATCTTGGTCAGTGGAAAACCTGACAACTATATTCACTTCAGAAAAGGAGCCTTAAGCATGCCTGGCATGCCAGACTTTTCTCTCGGGAGTTAGCAATTAAATTTTCAGTTGCTAATACTGCGTTATTGGAAAGCGAAGAACAAGATTATCAGCTGTGAGTATATGAGTAGATGGCTAGGAGGTTCTGAAAATGGGAAGCTCATAGCAGGCCTCCAAAACAGAATTTGCACCATCATTAATGCCTTAAAGGTAGTTCAGCTGATCTTGTAGCAAAGGAGTTTAATGCCTGAAAAAAGAGACAAGTGTTCTACTCTGGCCGGGGGCAAGTCTTCCAATTCCATGATAGGCAGAATTTTTGTCTCTTTGATTACTGACAGTAGAGTAGCATGGTTTACTTGGAAAGAAGGGTATGTGGAGATGTGTGCATTCCTTTTTTTTGTTTGTTTGTGGTTTTTTTTCTTTTTAACAATTCTAGTCACATTAGGGGCCTAGAGAAGGAAATGAGGAAGGAAACAAGTATATTCTTTTGACTGAAATAGACTGGTTAGACAGTTCTAGCGAATCCCTTAAAACAGAATAATGAAATTATTTAGATGGGAAGTCTGGAGGTTTTTAGTCCTACCTCCTTCTCAAGATAAGACCTTCCTCAAAGTTTGGGCAGGTGCTCTGTAGCCTTATACCATAAAGGTTTGAATATCTTCCAAGAATGGAGATTCCATAGTCATTCCTGACAACCTCTTCCGACGTTTGAGCATTCTCACTGTGAATGTGTGTGTCTCTATCTAAATCAGAATTTCCCTTATTGCAGTCGCACTGTTGCTTTTTGTCCTTCTCCTATGCACCTTTGAGAAAATTCTGACTCTGTCTTTATAGCCATGTATTAAGGAGTTGAACACAGTAACTAGATCTATTCTTAGCCTTCTTCTCTGCAAGCTAAACAATCCTTTTTCTTCTCAGCTTCTCCTTGTACATTAAGTTGTTCAGCCCATTTTAATGGCTCTCTGCCAGATTTGCACCACTTAATCAGTATTTGTACTTGGGGGCTCATAAGCGGACACGATGTTCTAGATGTGTGTCCAGTCTTGCTAAGCACTCCCCAAAAAAAGGTACTACTCACTTCCCTCAAACTACTGGCTACACTGTTGTTGATAGATGTTGTTAGACTTCGTTGCTGCAAAGGCAAACTCCTAATTCACTCACAGCTGCTCGTCCACCAGGACTGCTTGTCTGTTTTGCAGAGATGATTTCTATCCACTCAGGCCAAGCTGTTGAACAGATTATCACTTCCAGGTGCAAGACTTTTGCATTTACTTTTGCTAAAGTTCATGAGGGCTCTGTTAGCCCATTCCTCTAGCTTTACAGGAGCCATCTGAGTGCTCAGATCTTGAGCCATGCCATCTGCTGCTCTCCCTTTGTTCCCCAAACCATTCATGTCATTCTAGAAGGCAATCAGAAGGCATCAGATGTCATTTGATCTCAGATTTATGCTTGCTGTTCTAAATACTCGTTTTACCCTTCATTTGCCTGGAAATACCTTCCTAGAAGATAGTACTCCAGAAGGTCCTACTGGCAGCAAGACTGTAGATCACCTGGACTGTCCTAGGTGAAAGGTGTTTTGAAACAATGATCTGATTTCTTTGAGTTTGTGAGCCCTACTTGATAACCTGGATGCTGGCTGGCTGAATTTCTTTGTTCTTTTGCCATTGAGAATATTCACCTCTAGAGCTTGAAGGAGTGTTGTAGTCCACCCTGAACAAATAACTTTGTTAATATATAAGTTTTCTTTCTGGGTATCGATCCAGAAGCATCAGTCACACAACAATTCTGGAATCTCCATCTTGGTGAGATCTCATGTGACAGTAACACCTGCAAATCACTTTTCAGTGTTCTAAAATCTTTAACAGTCTTATACATGTTTAGATTCCTGTTGCTTAAATTGTAATAAAATCTAGAGCATATGGTATCCACATACATAACAAGTGGAATATATATGTACAGGACACCATAGTATTACTAATGGTAGTTACCCTCTCCTTCCAATTGCATCCCATCTTACAGCTGTCTGTGAGAGGGAGCTAGTATCTGGAGGCTGTGGCATTAGGTATCTTAATGCTGCTCTGTAATATGGTCAGCTGTGCCAGTACAGCTGTGGGACTGGTGTAGAGGCAATAATGAGATGTTATCTCTGATCCAAGGACAGTCCTGACTCTGGAGGGTAACTCTGGTTCTGTTACTGCTCTTCAGCTGCCTACTCAGCAATTTCAGCCTTAGAAAAGCCTTACAGCTGAAGACTTGTAGCAAGACTTATAGGTGAATGCTTTCACAGGATAGGTACAAATTTATTGCAACCATTATCTTCAATTGTGTGTAAACTTTTCCCTTCTATGACTGTGGAGTTGGTATGTTGGTGCAGCAAGTGCTGGCAAGCTGTCTTTGGAAGAAACACTCAAGCATGAGCAGAGGTTGACAGAAAACTTTTACGTGGTCTGTTCTGTATGGCCTCCAGATGGCACTAGTGGTCTTTAGCGTTAGCGATTTGGATTTTTCCAGTACTCTGGATTAGTCAATTCAGTTGGCGAGAGGTAAGGAACCTGGAACTACTGGATTCTGGCTTCATATTTAGTGCTTTTGCCTTCCATTTAACAGTGCAACTTAAGTGCTGGGACAGACCCTTTTATTGCTTCACACGGTGTAATGTTTTGGTTTAAAGCTGGGCAAAAACTTTAGCTATGCAGGGAGGGGGGGAATGTTTTAATCTTTGGGAGGGGAAGCTTTGGGAGTGGAAGCTGGGTTTTATTCTTAAGGAAAAAACCACATTTGCTTGAGTGGAAGCAATTTGTAGTAGAGAACTGGGAGGTAAGATCAGGGCCTAGAATCAAAGGTGGTGTTGAATCTAAGGAGAATCTCACCAGCAAAACAAAAGAAACTGTTTTCAGGACCTTTGATAGTGCTTGTGTTGCACTATGGTGACTTCCACACTTTGAGTTTGCTTTCTGAAGGTAGGTAGTCTGAAGTATAGTCCTCTTCTGGGTCATTCTCTTAATTTTATTTTTTCCCTTTTTATTAGTCTTTCTGAAAGTTAACGTTCCTCTCCAATGTTGGACTTTACATATTCCAAGTAGAGGAGGAATCAGACTGTTTCAGTAAAACTGGTGACCTCTACCAGAAAAGCACTACTATCAGGAAATCAAAAGATGTAATGATCTTTAAAAGAAACAGACTTGGTATAATACAAATTTGTGGTGTTTTACTAGATACTTCCTTAGGCCTGGTTTCCCTTGGCACAGATAGACTCGTCATGACATGATCTAGAGGGGAATTTGAGGCTGAAGTGCTGAGGAGAAGGGTATTATGGATCCAGCATGTGTAACTTCTGTTTCACTTTCCATGTGAAAGAGTGGAGAAAGTTTCCTTTGAAGGAGATATGAAGGGTATGTAGCCAGAGGTGTGTAACAATGCCTTCAGCTGTCATTGTTTGATTTGTAGCACTGAATAACTGTCTGGCTTGTCCTGGCTGAAGTACTTTTTTGTTTGTTTTGTTTTGTCTGTTTATTCCCTAAAAGCATATTGAGTAGAAATTAAGAAATGTTGATGTTGAGTAGGTTCCTTCTGTAGCTATTTCCACTCAACTAACTCCCCATGGAATAAGCTGTATTTAGTAGGTACAGAGCTGTAATGACAGAGGCATAAGTTGTCAGAGTCAGATATCAGAATTCTGGAGAGGGCTCACCAAAAATGAAGGCAGCAAAAAGAGCGTCCCCTGAAATGAAATCAGTAAAAAGAGTGGGGCACTGGAATGAAACCACCCTCTAAAAGATTGCAAGATGTCTCTAGAGTTTATTCTAATCTGAGGTTAACACCTAGAAGATTTTGCAAGCATTGAAGTTTTCCTACTTGCCACTCTTACTGTAAGAACAAGTGTAGTGAATGAGTAGCCTTGTTACTGCACTAGAAGAAAGGGGAGTATAATATGAAAAGCTGTAGAACTGTAGGGTACTGAAGGTAATTGCAACTCATATTTCAGTGGTAGTAACGCTCTAGCCTCTCAAGGAAGCGTGAAACACAACTTAAGGGGTGTGGGCTATTGCCAGCTTGTGATCTGTCATCATTCTAACATCCAGAGGCTATTGATAGAGGCTGAGAAATAACGTGGCTTTTTCCATTTGCAGACTTGCATTTAGTGTGAGGCTAGAAAATCTGTCAAACCAGCTTGTGGAGAATGTTTTAAGCTGGCATTTGATTCTGTTGTTTAAAGCTTGGGGTTTTTTGACAGTAGACTTGAGTTATTTAATGTTGTGGATTTTTTTTTTTTGGTTGGGTTTTGGTTTTTTTTTTTAATGTATTGCTGAACTGGCCATGATATCCCTTACAATGGTAGCATCTTAGCAGAAGACAAAGTTTATGTACTGAGAGCTCTAGAACATGTTGAAATACCTTCTGAATAACCAGTTCCCATGGAAATGTGAGTTCTATGAGCATGGAGCTCAGATCGCCTAATAATTAAGGACAGTCTCTGTAGAAGGAAGCTAATGCAAGCATTTGCAAGGTAAAGAAATACTGTTGTTTAGCAGTATTGTCTGTGTCTGCCAGGGGTTCTTGTATTTCTGATTATATTCTGATTGTATAAATAAGAAACTGCAAACCATGGTGAACTTAATTGCCCTTTGTCTCAAAGTATTGAGGGAGCCATGACTTTGTGAAATAGCTTGCAGCTTGTGTTCAGTATATTTTAGGATCTGAAAGCATATTATCAACAAATGCTTTCTGAATGATGCCAATAAGTGATTGTTAAGGTGGAGATGTTGAAATCATAATTAAGAACAAAATATATGATAGGGCTGTTGTAACTATTTTCAAAAAGAAGTGCTAAATCCAGGAAACTTACAGTTAAACTGGAAAGAAATTCAAATACTTCAAGCTGTGGAAATATGTGGAAAGGGGATCCAAACTTCCAAATGCTTTTCTGTTGCCAACTGCTCTGACTTCATGTGTAGTTAAAGCTCAGAAAAATGTGGTGCAAAATTTTTTTTCAACTTTGCTGCTTAGAGTTTGTTACATCATGGAGTGGTTTGGTTACATTTGCTGTCGGTGTGTTTTTGTTTTGTTTTTCCCCTGCTCTCATCTGTGTATTTAAGGATAGATTTAATCTGATGAACATCTTTGTGGCTTTGCTGCTATAGTTCTTGAGAGAAAGAGAGGGAGAGATTCCTCAGAATCACTACCAAGTGAGGACAGTAGTGGCTTCATTTTCACTGAGAAATGAGAAATATTTTCTTTTGGCAGTTTTTCTAAAGGGAGGATTTTTTTTGTGTAAGTTGTTAGATGTCTTTGCATAGTTCAGCTTCTCGACTACAGAAAATAGTAGAGGAAGGATGAAGAGAAATGACTTTTAATAAAGCAAATTGGGGATGCATTCTTTTCTGGACTGTAACTTCATTACAGGGCAAGATGCTCCAAATTCCCCTCCTTCTCTCCCTCTTTTATTTTTCTTGCGTGCTGCCTCCCTTTTCCTGCTTTGAAGTTCACTCAAATCTACTCTCCTTTTCTTGCATCTAACCGTGCTCTCCTTGGTACTTTCTTTGCCTCTTGCCAGGGCTTCTTAGGATAGCATATGTCTCACTTCCCCTTTACCATCTCTTATTCTATCTCTTTCAAGACATTGGCATCTTAAGCTGCTGTGGTATAGGAGGATGGTCAGAGGGAAGAAAGCGTTTTTTCTCCTGTTGAATTTTTTTTGATTCTTTTTGAACTAGAACATACTTGCCCTTACAAGCTGTGGTAGTTAGCAGTGGCTTATACTGGTCATTCTGCCAACCAGATGCCCTGGATTCTGCCCTCAATCTCTTATTTATTTTACTTCAAAGTCTGAGGCCTAAAATAGATATTGAAACAGGAATTGATTGCATGCAGAATAAGAAAATTATTGCAGTTGGACTAGATGTTCATTGTAGGTCCCTTCCAACTGGGACTATTCTATTACATTATATTTAACTTGATGCCATGTCCTTGTCTGGATGTAGCATTTTGCAAATGTATTATCCTCTGCTTAATGTTATATTTTTAGGTTGTTTTTTTTTTAGTTTTGATTTGGTTTTGGTTTTTTCTTTTTTTAAAGTTTTGTGGCCTGCTCCTACAATGGAAGCACTACTCTCTTTCTGTCCTAACTGCATCTTAACACTCTCTTTTATGTCTGAGAGAAGGTGTACCTGCATCTGACTTTCAATATTTGCTCAACTGGCTGTTCAGTCATATCTGTGAAGTGATCTGTCTTCCTGTGGCTATGTAATTTGTGGAGCAGATCAAGTAGACTGGCTGGGGTGTGCAACTGAGCAGGTGATGAACTTTCAGCTGCAGTGCATCCTTAGATTGACAAAGGCTGATCATGCAACTGTGCTTTTAGAAAACAATTTTTGCACGAGATGTAATTTTAAATTAGCGTGGCTATTAAGAGAAACAGTCCTGTGCTCTTCCTGGCTGCTGTTCCCATTCCTGTGTTGACTCTTTCCTTTCCTGGCACAGGTATATCATGAGTTCTCCTCTGGCTGCACAGTATAAGGTGGAACAGAGGGGTATCATAGGCAGCTGTACTGGTAGTTGGTTTCAGGAAGCTCCTTCCCCTCCCCCAGAAGCCTATATTATTTCAGTATTCATTCAATCTCCTCTTAAAGAGATGTACTGTTGATAAGATTACTGTTTAAATTGCTTCAGTACAATTTTGTACTGTGTTCTTGTGCTCATTCCTAGGCTCATGATGCCTGTTGTACTGTCACCACAAGCATTTCTGTACCCATGCAGTGAACTGATCTTATTTGATAAACAGCTTAGCAAAAAAGGCTATTTTAGATGGCTTGCTGTGCAGAACAGATGCTATTGTGTCAGTATTGTGTAGGTAAAATGAAGCTGGACAGCTGAGGAAAGAGAGTATGAATAGTTTAAGCCTGTCTGACCATTGCAAGAAGGGGGTGGAAATGTTAACTTACAACTTTGTAGCTGGATCAGGGAGCTGATCTACCTTTGTCCTTTTGCACCCTTCTCCTTGCATCCTGTTCCCTCTTCCCACTCATCAACACAAAACCAGCAACAAAAATATCCCTCACATGCCTTCCAAACCAAAGTTCTGGGCTGTTTTTCAGTTGGATCAATTCATTGATTCATTTCAACACAAACCTCTGTGATGGTGGTGGATGGCTAAGGGAGTGGTGATGAGGTACTTGGTTACGTTACGGGTAATGCCTTCTAAACCAGGAGGTTACCACTCTTTCCATACTAAATATAAATTTAGTGGTGGTATTGTTAGCTGTAACAGAGTTCCTATGAAGACTAGATGAGTTTGTAGCAGTGTCTTCCTCCTGACTGCAGTCTTCCCTACAGCCCCTTTCCTTGTACACAGCGAGGTGACATCTTTGAGATGTGGAAGGGCTGTGTAGTCCCTGAGAATAACAGCACCTTGGAGCAGATGCAGCCTTGCTGGACAAATTGGTTTGGCTTACAGGTTCTACCAGGTTTCCTGGATGCCCTTTGAAAAAGAGGGTAGGCAGTGTAGTTGTTGGTGGTAGAAATCTGTTCCCACCCTAAGCCTTTCCTTAAGACATCCTTGGGGTACACAAGAGCTTGTGAGAGATCTCAGGAAATACTGACTGCGGTGTGCATATGTATGTAGTATGATTACTCTGAATGTGTGTGTTTCCCAAGACCGGTGGATTTTACATACTCGTGGCAGGTCCTATTGTCAAACTGAAGGGACTGTGACACTGGCTGTCTAAAGTTGAACTGGCCTTTTTGGCCAGAATGCTTGAGGACTACAAATCTAAGCAGCTGAGGAAAAAAAAAGGAAAAACTGTGCCTGACATGATGCATATGTTATTAGGCTGTGAAAAGTCCCAGGAGAACGAACGGAGCTCCCCACTCTAAGACACTGACAAAGACACTAAATGCACCTGGATGTGGCCCTTGATAATAAACTATTTTTTTGTGCAGAGAGTTTGCATTTGATGAAGTCTCATTACACACATTCTTTTCCTAGCTGCTGTTGTTGAGTGGTCTGTGTAACTGGTTATATTTATCAAGCACGTCACCCGTTCAAGAGATACTGTGACTCTTTATCCCTCTTTACAGGTTTGCAACAGTGAGGTATGACCAGGCATCCAAGAACATTAAAAACCAGTTCATGCATCTGACCAACTACAGCGTCAACAAGAAGAGTGGAGATTATGTCAGGTACTTGGCTGGAAGATGGAATCTGATCTCTGGAGGTTGGATCAATTTACTTAAGTTGGTCTTGCGCTGGTACAAGTTCATAGATGTAGGCCAGTGGTGTCAACTTGCTTCTTTCATTTATTTTTAGCTGTGATGATCCTGAAGTAGAGGATTATGGGAACAAGTGGAGCATGAGTGCAATGCTGAGGTACTTAAAACAAGAGGGGAGAGACACAGCAGGTCAGTAAAGATCTTGTTCTCTTATTCCTTTGTTGGATCTTAATCATCTCACTAGTGCACATAGTGTGCACTCGCTCAGTCTCACTTAGTCCCTCACTGAGTCCCACTTAGCACCAGGTGGTGGAGGGAAGCATTGTTCCTTACAGCTTACTCACTAGAGATGTGCAGCTATTCTTTATCCCCAGATATGAGTCCTGTCCCCAGAGGTGAGGCCTACCCCTTCCCTTTTTCAAGCAAATAATATTCTGAGACTTTCTCAGGGAGTGTTTCTTAATATTTTTACCTACATTTCCCATTTCTTAAGGTCATTCCATTCCTTCTAAAAGCTTCCCTCCCTCTACTGCTCCCATGGCCTGTTCAGTCTGATGAGTGACCAACCTCTGGAGAACTGTGCCAGTTTGAATGACTCTTGGATGTGGTGTCATCTTTCCATGGCTCAGGTTTTTGCTGGGTGTTTTCATTTCAGTCTGTGTTTCATATAAAATTGCTCCCTCTTCCACACCTTTGCCAGGTCTGCTGGAAGTAGATGCATCTGCACAGCAGAATCCAGGTATATCCTTTAAGGGATAAATTACCTGTGATACTGAGGCATCAGTAACACTACTGATAGCAGCTCTGACCAAGTTGCAGATGTTGCAAGGGAACATTTAGATGTTGGAGGAATGGGTTTGAATCTGGCTTCCAGATGGAAGTAGACTTTTTGTTAATCATGTATGTGCGTGGCAGTCCCATCACTTGCACTGTATGTTTTCAGTAAGCCATGCACACACAGTTGTTTATATGGATACATTTCCACACCCCACCCCAACCTAAAGTGTAAAACATGCATTCTTAATTAAGGAAACTGCAGAGCAATGCAAACAGGTTTCTCTAACTATTCGTTACGAGACTTTTTGCACCTTTCTCTGATGTATCTGGTTCTGGTCCATAGAGAGGCAGAATGCTGGCTGGAAAGCGCTGGCTTTGTCTGGGCTGACAAGTTTTTTTGTGCTTTGGGTTGTTTATGTGCACTTAGACGTTCCCATGCTATGTTGCTTCCACTTAATCATCTTCTGGCACAGAAGTTCATATCTGAATTTGCTTGCATGCCTCTCTGTAATTATCCAGGTCCCTGCATGTCATCATCTGAACGTGAGAAACAGCAATTGTAGGCCTAAATTGAACTTTCTAGTCAAGTGGTTTGTACTAGATGTTCTTTGGGACAAGGATTACCAAATGTCTGTGTGGGTTTGCTGAAGATCTTGTGTGTTTGCTTCTGCTCCCATTGAGAGGTGGGGAAGGCTGTCCTATCATACCTACTAACTTTTCAGACTAAGACTTGAGTGTTTGTTCATTCTCTCCTCCTCTCACTTCTCTATTGCTTGTCCTTGAAAACAGAAGTGTGATGTTCTCTCTATTGCATGACTCATCCCAAGTCCGGTGTAAAATCCAGGTCTACATCTAATGTGCATCTTTTCTTGCCTTTTGCTCCCTTTGTCAGCTCAGATTCCCGTTCCTGAGGTCTGTTTACAGACTCATAGAGGAGCAGAGAGAGAGAACTTCCTTACTGAAACTGTAGATTATTTATAGATCAGCAGGACTGGGAGCTGTAACCAGTCATATAATTTTGAAATGATTTATGAATCATGATATGGGAACAGCTGCTTTGGAGAAAGGTGCAACATCGTAGAACAGTTATCTCATAAGTCCACAAGAAAAATTTTTGTATCTCAGTGGCTATGGCTTTTTCTCTGTAGTTTAAGGGCTTATCTCACTAACCCACTCTTATTTAATCCTTCTTAATACTCTGAGGGGGTAGTGATCAGACTCCAGCTGACTTGTGCTGATGTGCTTGCCACATGTTTCTGCTTGCTTGCACTGTACATACACTCACTTATCATTCTCATTTGTATTTTTTGCACTAGCATACTTGTGCCTGTATCTATATACTTATGCCTGCATGGATTTCCAAATATAATGGCTTTGTCATCCATAGGCTCTCGCGTGCTTTGATTCACAAAGGTATCTGTCCATATGCATATTCTCATGTTTATCTAGATGTTGTGTGCCACTTCTCAACCTACTTTTTCCCTTTTTCGTCCTCCCCCTCCTTGCAGCACTGATGGCCAACGTGGAGGACCTGATTATCAAGACTGTAGTTTCTGCTGAGCTGACCATTGCCACAGCTTGTAAAACTTTTCTTTCACATCGAGGCAGCTGTTTTGGTAAGGCACTGGGGGTGTCTTTGTTTGCTTCCGGAGTACTGTTAGGAACTTCCAGCTTTCTTGTGCTGCAGGAAAATGTTTGTTCCCTATTGCAGGGAAGCCAGATACAGTGCTGGTTTTGGTGGTTTGGTTTTTTCAGTATAGACCCCTGTGAGGGCAGGGGATGTTGAATCGCAATCCCACTGTCATTCGTTAGAATCTCATGCTAGAAAAAGGGATGATGACAAGCCCAATTTAATTCTGAACTGTCCTACATGCATCTGAGGACTGGAGAGGAACGTGTAATGCAGCGCCTGGAATGACGGTGGTGGCCAGTGCTTCTGGGCTTGTGCTTGTGTGAGGATGCCGCACGATGGCGTCAAAGCCTATTGCTGGCAGAACCTGGGCTCAGAACTATGTGCTGGCAGAGGGATTTGAGAACTCTGGCAGCAGATGCTGGGATGAGGTCCAGAAAGCAGCAGCTGGTACCACAGTGTGCCTTCTCCCGCTTTCCAGTGGCTGCTTCCCAGCCTTCCCCAAAGAGGCCTCCTCCTGCTCTTAGCCGCCCTTTGCGCATGTGAATACATGCACGAAGATGGAGTCCCAGGGCAGGGGAAATGAGTTTAGAATTAGTCTCAATCAGTGCTTAAACCAAAGACCGAGCTCGGCTTAAGCTATCCTGTGTTTAGGTATTGGAACTTTTATTTAAACTAGGTGTGACAGGCAACTCCAGTTGTGTGGGCCTTGCGTTGCGCTTGAGTATTGACAATTCTTTGAATGCTCTAACATAAATGCTGTCATCTTTGGGTATTCAAGGTGGGCGAGACAGTCGAGAATCAAGGAGGAGCCATGGCTGATATGTTGTTTACTCACCTGCCAAACTAGCTACCTCTCTGGCCTTAGCTTTTCCTGACTGACGCTTTTGTTCAAAGGTGGAGAACCTCAGCATACATGGGGATTTATGAGTTAAATAATAGTATTAGTGAAGTAGGAGTTTATCAGCTATTCCAGAAATATCAACAATAGCACACCAAAAAACTTTAATTGCCTCTTTCTTGGCTTCTCCCTTTTCCTCCCTCAGTTGTCTTTCTAGATTCCTCTGAGCTGTGTATGTGGAAACTAATGTTCCTCATGTACTTTCTGTTGGGCCTGGCTCTGAGGTTATCCCACTTCCTGCTGCTTCCCCAGGGCTGTACTAACCACCCTCTCGGATGCTCCCCCACAAATAAACTGTTTTGTTCCATTTATTTCAGTGTAAACATAAATTAAGAGCTTCCCAGGAAAGAGAGCTTAAGTAGGAGCCATACTTCTTCCCCAGGGAGCCTGAGGCATTTCCAGAGCTCAGTTCTTTCTGCCACCTTCCCCCACAATTAAGTGGTGGTCCTTATCCCAAGGATTTGAACTGCCTCTGTCATGCTGTATTCATTCTTAATCTGCGTGTCTGGTTCTGACACGCTTTGGTTATGCCACTTTTAACCTTGTAGTAAAAAAGACTAGCTGGAAATGTTCAGAATGGGTTCATAGCTGTTAACATGAGGGAGAAAACTGGGAATGAAGATTTCAAGGCAGCATGCAGAGGCTCCCAGGAGCCCCCCCTTTCCACC
>WTSP01001599.1:103659-115036 GCA_025331215.1 Actenoides lindsayi | reverse complement strand
CTTGTTTTTCCTCCATTGTCCGCACTTCGATCAAATAAAATATTATTTTAAAGCAAAAGTAGGAAAACAGAAGTAAGGTATTTCAGCGGCTGGATCTAGTTAAACAGCAGCATTCATTCTTATCTATTAAACAGCCAGAGAGACTTCGGCGCTCTTCGCGGGAAGTTCTCCCTCCTTCCAGCTCACCCCCTCTCCGTCGCTCGCCTCCCTTTCTCGCTGGAATATTTCAGCGACGCTCGAAGCTGGTGGCATCCTCCCGAGTTAATAATACAGTCATCACAGAATTGGCTGAGCTAGCTGCTTCTCCAAATGACACAGAAATTAAGAAGGCTCTGGGTATTGTCGTAGTCCGCGGTGAAAACAAAACAGAAACCCGAGCGGGTTCGCAGTTTGGGCTTCACAAAGTGGGGCTGGTTTGCTAGTGACGGTCAGGGGCTTGTACCACTGCACCTCTGGGGTACGGTCCCAGTTAACCGGTGACAGTCTGGGTACCAGCTGGAACAATTTCCACTGCTGGAGGGGCAGGGAGCTGCAGGAGGGATGGAAATACTCGGTGTCGTGTTGGAAGGAGTGAGGCTGGGAGCCTGGGAAAGGCTTTTTTCTCCCGGCATGGGCTCCGACAGCAAAACCCACCTCGTGCCTCCGTTGGCCCACTGCTGAGTCACGGGGGAGGCTTAGGGCAGCTTGCTCCTGCAGCACACTCATGTTCCTGTTGAGGATACCAGCAAGCAGTCCTTGCTGCCTTCGGTTTCAGCTGACACTCATTTGCTGAAATAACAACAGCTTCATGGTTCGTGTCTATTTGATGCTCAAGGGCACGCAGAGAAGGTATTTGTCTCGATTCTCCCTCTCCTCCCAGGGTTTTGCAGCCTGACCCTCCTTTCCAAGGCAGCTTTCGATAGCAAGCTGGGGTCTGAGCTGCTGCTGTTTTGAACAAGCACTTTCAAAGCAGCCTTGCAAGAGAGAAAGGGCACCGGGCTGAATCTTTTTCCTATTTTTTTATTCCTTGGTAACTTCTTTGTTGATTGGATGACAACTTAAACATTTCTCTCTATGAATAATATTGATTTAGGTAACTATTTTTAGAGTTACTAACTGGTGATTAACAAACATGGCAGATGTAGGTGTAACCTAGGCAGGAAGGAATTTTGAACGAAGACCCTTCATTGTATCTCTTAACTTCCCACTTGCTGTTCCCCTAAGTGGGGAGACCCTTGGCACAGCTTTGCAGGAGACCAGCTGACACTGGCGAAGCTGATGGCTTGACTTGCAACTGCCTTTGTCTCTTTGCTGCCTCTGATTCTGTCTTTCCGACTGGTATTTCTGAAGAAAGGGGCAACAAGTTCATAAACGTGGACGATCCGGTGCTAGTGAAAAACAGCTTCGTTTGGAGCCAGGAAAAACCTGTGTGAACACCTTGAAAACTATTTGCCCGAGTCGTGGCTTGTTGCACTGACGTTTCAGCCTACCAGCTGAGAATTCATTTTTTTTTGGGGGGGTGTGTATTTTATGAGTAACTGAGTTGTTCAGAAGCGTCACGGAAAATAGGAGGGAGAGCCTGAAGCTAAACTCACATCTAGTTCAGATGTCAGGCAGTTTCATTTAAAAAGATGTATGTTCTTGTGCAAAAGTATTTGGTATTAAAGCTGAAGACTGATGGTCCAGAACTCTGTGAGCATAACCCACGAGGTTATCTCAGCACACACCCCTGCTGTGGTGGGCTAGAAGCTGGCACCTAAGAGAGTCTCGGGAGAAGATCCTCACCGTTTTCCCTTCCCCAAACCTCTCCAAAGCAGGGAAGCAGCCCTACAAACAGACATAACCTGCTGAAAATCAGATTCGGCCGACAGCTTCGCACACCCAAGTGTATTGCTCTAAGTATATTCCAAAGCAGACAAATGATGAGAATATTTCATGTTTGAATTTTGAAGGCCATGGGGAGCTGAAGGGCTCTTGTTCCAGGAGCAACGAGGCTGTCCAGTACCAGCCATGTCTAAAAGGTATTTGCCACATTAAATAGCCGTGTTCGTTTAGCACATCTTTTCTCTTTCTTTAAAGCTGCTGTGGATGAGAAACCATCTTCTGCTCTTGGTTTTGTGATGTGCCCAGCACAATAGCAGCTCCTGACTTCTGATACCTGCGTCCCTGCTGTCGCTTTCCTGCACTTTCCAGCCGGGCAGCAGCGGGGTGGCACTGAGCTCGTGCTCCTCAGAGGCTGCAGTGTAACTTCCAAACTTGGCTGGAATTGATGGGCTCATTTTCCCCAGCTGAATCAAGTTGAGGGTCTTTGTTCTGCCTCTCTGCTGTCCGTCAGGAAGGTAAATTTGCTGTTTGGCTCCCTCGTTTAAACAGATTTTATATGACACGAAGAAGTCAGTAAGTACTTACCAGTAGACCGCACATAATAAATACTTTTCATCTTCTCAGGAGCACAGTTAAAGGTAAATCTAGAAGGCACCTTGGATCCTGTGTAGAGCTGCTTCGTGGCAACGGCGGCGAACGAGGCCGGAGCGTGTGCTGTGTGCGCCCGGCAGCGTCACAGGGTATTGCAGCATTCAGCTGAGAGGCTGTTCAGGGAGGCAGACGTTTCCAGGGTGCAGCTTGTTCCCAATGCCAGAGAGAGAAAAACGGGTTAAATTTGCTAGGCAGCTATTGACTCATCATATCATAACAAAACCTGCTAGAGCTGGTTAATGATGTGTCTGATACTTCAGCAAGTGACATAATGTTGAAATTTGGAATCAAAGCTGTCAGGAAATTGCTCCTTGCTCAAACACAAGATACTCGTGATGAAAACCTGTTGTAATCTCCCTCTCCTGAGCCGTTACGCCGAAGGGGCAAGAGGGACTGTTGCCTGCTGACATTTCTTTCCGATCCTTCTTGAAGGGCCGCAGCTTTCCAGAGAAGTTTTGTGGCATGGTTTCCTCTGACGACTGCTGACACGATACGGCAGCCCTTCACGGAGCAGAACGTGGTGGGCTGCAGCTTTCGGGCTTAGTTGTGCAATCAGCAAATTTTTTTTTTATATGGATTTATTTTTATTTATGGATTTTTTATATGATTTCCCCCCCCCCCAAGTTAAACATCTCAACATATGAATAGTAAACTTAAGAGCACAGGGTTTTCCACCCTGCACTCCCTGATTGTCCCTCTTTTTAGGCTAGCAGCCGTGCTCCCTGAAAGCTGTGGTTCCCCCAGCTTGCTGCTGGGAGGTAGAGTGTGATAAGGCCAAGAAAAATTCTGTTCTGGGTTGTCTCTTCCAGAAGGTAAAATTGCAAGTGCTCTGTCTGGTATCAGTGTTTGCTGGTCAGCTCTGCCAATGCCCTGATGCTCTGGGAGTGCTGGGGAAGGGAGTCCGTACCTCTGCCAGGGGGCAAATAATGAAGGAAGCAGCGTGCTAGGATCTTTAGAGCTAGCTGAATGATTGAGCTGCTAAATTCCCTCTGCCTGTGACATGAAGAGAGGTAGGTGGAGGGTTTGGCTTTGAGATTGCCTCTCTTCTAGCCTTCTTCAGATCAGCAGAGCTCTCTGCCTTGTATTTTTCTTTTTCTTTAGCTTCAAGATTAACTTAGTGGTTTAACAGGGACGGTAAACGCGTGACGCCCAGGGATGGAATCCACTCCCTCTACTTGAAGGGCTGATTTTGGGGCCCTGATCCATCTATGATGGGAAATTAAGGTGAATGAATGGTCTGAGGTGCCTGGTTCCTGGGGCTGCTGCCTCTTGTGACTCACCCTCTGTGCCAGCGTTTGGGTGTCCCACCTAAGCCCTGGACTAAGCAGTGCTGCTGGTAGGTGCTGTTGTCCCCTCTTCCCCCAAAGCTAACTTTAACTTGCTGAATGGACTTGCCTCGCTGCCATGGGATGTCTGGATCTGATGCAAAGCTGGGAGAAGGGAAGAGAAAATGGGGCCAGGATCAGTGTATAAGGAGGGCTGCCCCTTTCAGTGGTAACCTGCCTTTACCCCTGATGAAAGAGCAGTGCCAAACTGTCCCCTGGGGCACTTGGTTTCTGTTCCTCATGGTCTGGGGTCTCTCGGCCCTCCCGCAGCCGTGCTGGCGGTGGGACAGATGGCTCGGCAGTGCCACGGCTGCCCAGCGACCCCTGGCATCTCGGGGAAGCCTGGCACCGGGGCTGGGGTTCCTCCACGCACCCTGCTGCCCTTTGCCAAGGTCCAGCAGCTGCTCTGGGAGCAGCCCAGCCTTCTGGTTAGCGGTGATGGGGCAGGGAGCGGTGGCTGGTAAACCCTGCAGCTGCCCCACGGGCATGGCTGCTGGTGGGTGGGCAAGTAGTAGTCCCCGGGGTGCATCCCTATGGCTCCGGGGCACAGCGTCCCCTCACCTCTGCCTCCCAGCATGCAGATGCAGTGGGAGATTTTCTGGTAGGAAAGATGCTGGGCTACCAGGGTGCTCCTCAACCCGGGCATGCAGATGCTGGGAGCAACGTGGCACTGGGAGATCGTGTCTGTGGGAAAAGATCACGGGGCTACTGAGTTCAGTAAATGGCTTGCTGAGATCCTCAGAACAGCTTCAGATCTTGAAAGCTGCTTCAGCGAGTTCATATCCTGAATAAATATTGTGCAGTTCTCTTCTCCTGCGTGGACTGAGGCACAGCAGTGTGATGCTGCCTGCACAGGGAGCGAAGCACGGGAGGGTAAAGCGGGTTTCAGACACGACCAGAAAGAGCACCCCATGTTCATTCAGGTTGGTTACCTGGGTACTTCCAGGTTCCTGTGTCTGTAGGTGGAAAGCCCCCAGTGAAGGAGGTGTACGTTATTTGCTGGCCATCTTAAATGTCAACGTGAATTTCAGTTGCAGTGTTTCACATCACCAGTAACTGCCTGTTCTCTCAGCAGAAGTATATCATATTTTAGTGCCCGTTGCTCTCAGCTTTTCAATTAGAACTTTGAATCACATTCCTGATTAGTAACAAGCAATCAATCATAATTAATTAGTTAAAATGTTCAACCGTTAAAATCATTACCATTAATTAAAATAATTATCTCTATTTTGGCTGCACTTCATTGCCATCTCAGGGAAATGTGTTGCTTAACTCTACCTCTTGCACTCGGCATGGGATTGCGGTGACTACACCGCGTGCGAAGGGTGGGGGCATGACTTCCAGAAGGCTGCCTTTTGTAGTACGCCTTTGGGTAGGTTTAAATAGGTGGATAGAAGTAGAGAAAATAGAAGTATATCAATTATTTGTATTTCTAGTGAAGTTATTTCTCATTAGCTTAAGAATACAGCTAATAGCTGCAGGGATACAGCGCAAGGAGAGCTGGCTCTTTCTGAGGAGTTTATTTGTTATAAGTACACGCTCCGTAAGTCTCTCCGTAGATAAGATACAGCTTTGGTGGGGGTTTTATGTAGTATTATACTGGATAACCTCATTCAGGGATAAAGACCACTTTTGCCAAGCTATCTGCTGATAAAAGTAAGCTTTGATCAGATGCTGCAGAAAAAGAAAGACTCTGCTTCTACTGAGCAAATATGTTTGATCCAGGAAGGAAAGCATAGAGATACAGCTAAGAGAAGGACTTCAGCTTCACGTGGGGGGCACAGGCACACTGGGCATGGAATCCCAAACTGCTGTTACCACAGTTGTTGTCCGATCGGGTCAAATATCTCAAGCCCTGTGATGTTTCCCAGAAAGCCAGCAGCCCTCGTGTTTGAAAGCAACCAAGAGAAAATAGAGAGGTGGGAATTTAATCCCTGTGTGTGCTTGTGTCTGATGTTCATCTTAATCCGTAGGGAGATACAAAATTGAAGGATCATTACAGTGCCCACTAACTGCTTTGTCACTACAGAATTTCTCCAGTTTAATGAAAGACATTTGTATCCCCAGGGGAGCAAAGTGATGCTGCTGCAGAACTAGACAAGTTTTGAAAGGAAGGGCTGAATCTGCATAGATCCCTGTGAGGATTTAAAAAGGACTTAAAAGGTTAACAAAGAAAGGAATGCATTCTGAGAAAGTTTCCTTGGGCTTTTGTTTGTTTGTTTATTCATTTGGCTTGTTGTTGTTTTGGGGGTTTATGTGTGTGTTTGGGTTTTTTCCTGTGTGTGTGTGTTTGGTTATCATTTGTTTTGTTTTTCTGAAATATCCAGCCTGAGAAGATCGATCTGTGGGAAGCTAAAATCCCCCCAAAAGCAGGTCTGTCAGGGAAGGGGGGAGGCAAACCTTCCCAGTTGAAGTGTAGGCTGATTAAATGTAAAGTGTTTCCCCAACCCTGATTCTTTACTGCATCTTAAATGATCATTTGAAAAAGAGCTGTCCATTTTGAATGTAGCAAACAATGGTTGAGGGAAGAGTGATTTCACTGCAGCTGGGTACCAGTAATACATTTGTCACTCTGGCTATGGTGGTGGATCTTGAAACTTCAGCATCTCTGAACTACAGCACTTAGAGCTCAGCAGGGGAGGAAGCATCTTCTTTACAACTGCTTCTTGTGGTGCTAAACCAACGGCTTTGTGCTACTGTGCGAATTCTGAGCAGCCCAGGAGGGTTTCTTCTCTCTTAGGTACCGCTGAATTCTGTAAGCATCAGGTTAGTTCTGCAGGCTGCCTAGTCACCACCCCGCACGAGCATGGGCAGCCAGAGCAGGCTGTCCAGGGCTGCGTCCAGTTGGGTGCTGAATGTCCCCAAGGACAGAGACTCCAGAGACTCCTCTCTGGGCAACCTGTGCCTTAGTGTAAAAAAAAAATATAATATTTTTTCTTGTGTTTAAACAGAATTTATTGCATTTCAGTTTGTCTTCATCACCTCTTGTCCTGTCACTGAAAATCTCTGAGAAGTGTCGGGCTACATCTTCCTTACCCCCTCCCAGCAGGTTATTATTCCTCCTGTTATTCCTCCTCTGATTTCTCCATGCTTCAGTTGGTGAAGATTTCCTGCACTTATGACAACGGCCAGCACACACTTGGGTCACTTTGGTCTGAAATATGGCCTTAATTGCCTGGCCCCGTGATTGGGCTGGCTCTGCCTCGAGAGACTCTCCGTGCCCACCTGGGACCTTCCGCTCTGCAGAGATTTTTTTAATCCATGAAATATCCCCTTGCAGGTTTGACACCCCTCTAGGGGGATGACAGCCACAAATGTGCCCTTTGAGAAATCTCTTTCAGACGGAAGGTGGGCGAGGTCTACCTAAGACACGGGAACTGGAATAAGGACACTGGAGTTCTGCTCTCTGTCACAAATTTTTTTGTATGACCTGAGCCGTCTCATTAGCAGCTGACCAAAAGTCTGCTGGGAGTCTTTTCATTTGCCTTAATGGGCTTTGAATTAGGTGCTTAACTTCCTCAGGCTCACTGACCAATTTAGATAAAGGAGATGGTGTTATTTGCCTATCTCGTCGGGCTGTCACAAAGTGAAATACACTGCTACAAAAGATTTGGGGATGGCTGAGTAGGGAGCGCTATTCAAGTGCAAAGCGTCGCATAAACCTTTAGAAGCAGTAATAAAAGTGCTGGCTTGCCTTGAGAAACCATCATTTCTTTTCACCTTTATATTCCTAGAAAGACTTGTCATTTTGTGATTCTCCAGGGAATGCAGCATCCCTTGAGTCCTATCTCCGTGGCCTGTTCCGTGGGACAGTGTGAAGGAAGAGACTCATTTCACCAGGGTGAGCTTAACGTGTTGTGAATTTAAACTTTTACACACTGGAGCAGCAGGGGTGTCTCATAACGGGAGACGGGAACGTGTCCTGAGGCTACAGGGGGAGCAGGGAAAAGCTTTGTACTTCTTCTGTGTTGGTTTATAGAAGTGATCTAATAGGAGCTAAATAGGAGCTAAAAGGAGCTTCTTGATGTTTATAGAGGTAAGTGGGTGCAAAACTTTTCCTTTCAGATAATCAAGGACAAAAGATGGAATGGTTCAGTTTGTACCTTCCAGATAGGATATAGAAAAATTAACACATGATTGTAAGATGTAAACGCAATGGATTCCCCCCCCCCAGCTTTTCTCTCTCTCTGGGTTTTTCCTTTGTATGTTTGCAATAGGATAACTTGGTTAAAAAATTCATAATCATCTGTTGTGTATTTGCTTCTGCTTTTGTCTGGGGCTAGATGCAGCTATAAAAGGAAACAGGATAGCTGACTAAAACCAAGTGCACCTCCTTTGGGTACAAGTCTTGACGTAATTTTTATTCACCAGTGAAGCAGCATTCAGTATTCTGGTATTTACTCTTATTAAAAAAGCCCAGAAAGTAAATCTGAAGCAGAACTCTAAACCATGTCAAGTTCAGCCGTTGCCACGTCGTCTCCCTTTGGTCCGGCTTCCTGGAACAGTGGTTCCAGGCTTCACCAAAAAGACCATGGCATCTGTTTGTTGTGAAGTAGCCATCAAACACCAGTCCCCAGTCTAGAGCAGGACTGAAACTTGCACCAGAGGCCAGAGCACTGGGGCCTTTTGCTAAACGACATCTTTCTTGTTCTGTTCTAATTCTGTAGGAATGCGATCATTTGAAGTGCCAAAACTAAAACCCTCTCAGTGCTCATACGTGTACAAAGGAGGGAAAAAAGCTTAATTCTGCTGCAACTTTTCTCTCTGTGATTCTCAGTATCTTTCTGAAGTTCCCTGCTAACTTCAGCATCTCAAATACCAGCGTTATCAATTCCGGCGTTGCCAGGAAAGGCACTGCGGGTTTATAATCCTGCTTGAAGGACCTGATTTGTTGGCAGCAACGAAGAAAGCTACTTGAAGAACGCGGGAACTTGTTAATCAGATTGTTAATTGAGTACACGAGGTTCACATCACACAAAGGCAAACTGTGAAGGTGACAATGATAGCCAGACTTCATCTGTTGAGTTGGAATTAACGATGAACGAAATCAAGATCCCTTTGTGGTTTATTCTTGTCCAGCTGCAGCCAACTATAAAAGACCCATCAAAGAAACCAACTCATTAGTTGGTAATTCTGTACAACTTCAAAAAGAAATTCTTAACCCCTCATCAGTCTTTCTCTGACAATCCCTTAAAAGCTGTGTTAAAACAAAACAAAACACAACGCTATTTGCTTCATCAACTCAAGGAAGTGGCCTGTGGGAGCACAGTAGAAACTGGAGCTTTTAAAACCAGATCTATCCATAGGTAGAACAGTCAGAGCGCAAATATATTGTGACATGCAAGACCTCCCCCAGTCACCCGTGTCACACAGTGTCAATAGCCTGTCAGCTGCGCAGAAAAAACACCCCCACGTCTAAAGAGTCCGAATATTGTAACAAAAGCTGACAAAAACCAGGGAGTGCCGAACCCAGGCTGCCACTGTGCCCTTGCTGCACTGTCATTTCCTCTGCAGCTCTCCCCACTGGGGAAGTTGCCAAGCCAAGGGTGAGTTAAGGATTACGTCTGTGTGAAGTTGGAGAAGAATGTGTTTTCAGGGCAAGGTTTCATCGGGTAGGAACAGTCCGTTCTGTCGTCTCGTCGCCACCGTGACGTTCCATGTACGGCAGGGGGACTGGGATGATACAGGGCTGCAGACCTGGCCGTTGCCTTTAGGGTTTTAGAGTTTGATTTTATAAAGTGGTTATGTGTTCCTCAAAAGGTGTTTTGCTGAACTGGGAAAAATCCCTGTTCAAGCTCTTACCACTCCTATCTTCTAGCCTTTTAAACTGACGAGGGATGAGAGTGACCGAAGAGGTTCCGAGGAAGCCTTGTTTCGGGGAGCGTCCCGTGCGGGCTGTGTGGTTCTGGAGATACACTCTGGGGGCTGCCAGTGCCATGGCTGTTAGTCCTCTTCTGAGGCTGCCCGGAGAGCTCCGTGTGCTGCAGTAGGACACGCAGCCTCTTGGAAGGAACCAGTAGCTGTGGAAAATGAAATAATGATGGGGAAATCTCCCAAAGATGTTATTTGGATCAGCAGGAAACTAGGTATTGAATAGCAAACAGCAGTGTTAAAATGCCTCTTTTCATTTTATTTCCTTTTCCACTGTTCTGATTCGTCTTCCAAACAGGTATTGTGCAGTAGGCACTGCACACGTGTTGGGTTTTAAATTCAGGTAGCGGAGTGTTTCGAGGTTTTCCTTGCTGGTTGTGGAGTGACAGGCTGGTGTACTGGAACGTCACCGCTCCGCTGAAGTGTTCAGGCAAAAAAGAAGTCAGCTTTCTGTGATGCTTTTAATTCTGCTTTTATCCTGCTTTTCAATAACCTTGTACAGGCCATCACCGCTTCTAAAGCGTGGCTTCACTACTCATGGGTTTGTATTTGATGGAAGGAAGACTCTTGTCTTCCAGTCCAGGCTGGAAATCTGACTGGGAGATGAAAAATTGTTGGCTAAAATATCTAGCTGCAGCAGCTGGGAAGGTCTCTGCTAGAGAACGATGTCGATGGTTACGGGTTATGTGAACGTGTCTGCTGAGCAGAGGGGACGAGGGGACGAGGGGACTTCTCCTTCTCGGCACGCCGGGAACTTTTGTAACCAAGTGTTTCTGGTTTAACTTTGAGGAGCAGCTTTGAGACTAAACTCCAAGGAGCTCTTTTTGTTCCACGGAGATTTTCCGAGCTGCCCGACCCGCTCCCGGGGCTGTCGCACGGGAGAGCTCGTGGGGAGCCGAACGCGATGCTTTCGTCTGGAGGGCCCGCGCGACGGGCTCCGGCTCCTTGGCAAACACAAAGGAGAAGTGGCAGCGTTGAGAGGCAAACGGAAAGTCGTTCAAACGGGAGGAGAAATAGGCGCGTGGGCGCGTGTCGGTGCGAGGGGAACGTTGTGTACCGCAGCGTGTTCCTTCCCGCCGGATTCGCAATCCGCGAGCGACTCTCCCACAATTAACACGTTGCTATTAGCAGTCAGCGCTACAGAGGGGACCGGGGAGGGTTGGCAAAGCTGCCGCCGCTCGCGCCGGGGCCTCCCCAGTCGGAACCGACTCCGGTGCGCCGAGGAGCCGGCGGGAGCTGGGCACAAAGCCTCCGGGAGTTGGCATTCCGGGTGTCGGCCGTTCCCTCCCGCAGCCCCGCCACCCTTTCGACTGGCTCCCGTTCAAGCCGCGTTGGCATGTGCTGTCTCTTAGCAACTGCCAGCCCAGTGCTGCTGCCTGCCCACCAGCCACACGCCGATCGACCACCCAGCTTCGGTGCTGGTGCTGGTGGAGCCCTGCCCGGCCTAATCGGGTCCTGGAAATTGCCTGTTGGAAATCACCTTTGTTTTCTGGGGAAATAGTTTTTCAGAAATAGGTTTCCGACTCGTGAGTCTGAGCTGTGCGTGGCAGCAGACAGGCCCTGGCCGTGGCCAGAAAGGTGTAGCTCTAAGGATCACAGCATGGCTGGGGTTGGCAGGACCCTCTGGAGCTGATCTGGTGCCACCCCCCCGCTCCATCCAGCAGGGTCACCCAGAGCAGGGGGCCCAGCAGCGCAGTGTCCAGCCGGGGTGGGAATCTCTCCAGACA
>WTSP01001599.1:74231-86689 GCA_025331215.1 Actenoides lindsayi | reverse complement strand
AATGGTGCCAGGGATGGGGCAGCCACCACCTCTCTGGGCAGCCTGGCACAGGCTCTCACCACCCTCAGCATCAAAAACCTTTTCTTTCTCTCCAGTCTGAACCTCGCTCTTTTAGTTTAAACCCATCACCCCCTGTCCTGTCCCAGCAGGCCCTGCTAAAAAACCGGTCCCCATCTTTCTGACAGGCTCCCTATTCCTAAACCTTCCCACTTCTTTGTTGCACCCAGAGTAGCAGCCGGGGAGAGCGCGGCGTTAGCCTTTAGTTGTGGAAGATTTAGCAGAAGTTTGTGATTCAACCCCCACTCTTCCCTTTTAGCTTGTGCAGGTGCTCTCAGTCTTTAAAAGCAACTGTTTGTTGCAGTCTGCGTTTGCAAACTGTCAGGAAGCAAATGACATTTGTGAAAAAACAGGTTTTTCTTTTCTGCTCACAAACTGGAGGCAAATGTGTTTCAGAAGTGGTCAGAGCTGTGATTTGCGCCTTGTCTGTGTCGAGGCGTTACGCTGGGTGCCTACGAAAGGTAATTGCACTCGGGGCCAGCCTGATTCTAAACCAAACGAGTGAGAAGCTTTGTTCTTCGTAAACAGTCCTCCCTGGAACTAGCAGCTTCACCTTGCACCGAGCTTCTCTGCCTGACAGTCACACTGGCCCTTTTCAGAGGCCCCTAAGTTGGACACCCCCCCCCCCCAGCCCCAACTGTTCTTTCTGAATGGAGCCATCATTGTTAGATGGCATCCTGCTCAGCTTTGGGGCCCTTGTACTATACAGGAATCAGGGAGGTGTTTCTCTGGGTTCCCTGTGTGTTCAGCAGAGAGAAAGGATCCTTCAGAGGGGGAGTCAGAGTGGGAGTGAATTAGTTCAGGCCAATTTACACAAGAAAGTTACTGGGTGCAGTGAAACACTGCGGACAGCCCCTCTGCAGCCCCAAGTCTTATTCCTGGGTGCCAAAAAGCCCTATGGTAAAGCAAAGACACCTCCTTCCCCTTGTCAAAATGGAGTGAATCCTGCTTGTATTGGTGAGATTTATGAGCAGAGCTTTCGTAGTTTATCACCTGGATGGCTGGTGATAAAGCGCAGAAAATGGAGTAAAATGAATGAATCTTCTCTGGCGAAAAGTCAGGGAAGCTGAGGAGTCTGGTGAGGGGCAGCTGAGGGCCCTGGGCTTGTTCAACCTGGAGAGGAGGAGGCTGCAGGGAGACCTTCTGGCTCTGACAGCTCCTGGCAGGAGGTTGAAGCTGCAGAAAAGGCCACCAAGAACCCCAAAGGTTACACCAGGAACTGTCTGCTCAGAGTGGGGAGAAGCTAACCTGGGAGTGAATGTAATGATTAACAAATCAAGTACCTTAAACTGGCATTGCAAAGTGGACACAGTTCAGTTTTATACAGTCAAACTGGTAACCAAATGAGTTAGATCAGTGGGATGTCCCTGGGGATGTGGGACTTGGCTCATGGCACTGAACCGCACCGAAAGAAGCAGCAGGTTTATTGGGTACCAATTTGCTCTATCAGGAAGCTGTCATATAGCTAGAGTAGACTTTTTGTACTTAAAAGGAAAGTTTGGATGGAGGAGAAGGTGAGTAAGAGCAGATTTTTCTTGGGAAGAGCACAAGTAGGCTGTGTGCTGAAGGCATGAAGCATCCTCTGGCTCCTGGCTGCATTTTAACTCCAGCTTTCAAGTATTGGAGAGCTCAAGGCAGCCCAGGCTGTGAGTGCTGTGACTGCAAGGGGTTAACAGGCAATTTATGTAAAGTCGTGGTATTCTGCAAAATGAAATGTGCATGTGAAATGGAAAAAAAAAAAAAAAGAAAAAAAAAAAAAGAAGGAAAAGATTATATTTGTCAGCTGTGCTACCATATGTTGCTCTGGCGGAAGCGCAGCAAAATGGTGACAATTTCTGTTTTATTGAATGAGGATCTGGGTTGATTTCCATTATTTGAGAGTGTCTCTGGACTAACAGAGGTATCTTCATTATCACATAAAACTGTGCTCACCAGTAACCTAGAATATCCATGGCTACAGGGTGACCCGGGATCGCAGTCTCCTTGAAAATAAAATATCAGAGAACCCGCTCACTCCATCTGCATATTCTAATGGATTTAGCCCTTGGAGGGCATGGGGGAATAGTCCTGTGAAAAGATAAGTGGCGGATACAGGAAATACAGACAAATTTGAAGCTCTTTAAAATCTGAGGAGAACTTATCTCATCAGCATGATTAAAACAAGTGTGTGTAAAGGCTTTGGTGGTTGCAGACTACGCTCAGCCATCTGGTCATGCTGGGAGGCAGGGCTCCGTGGCTGGGGCGCCGAGCGGCACAAACAGGACTGAATTTCTCTTGGACACAGGCTGAGGCATCTCCTTAGCTCTGCTGCCTCATATGGGCTCACTTGTTGAGGTTTTGCAGGGTGAGGGGGGTCTGTGCCGTTCCCTTTCCCATGGTGGAGCGATGTCCTAGGAGAGGCTGCTTTTGTTATTCTAGGATCACAGCTTTCTCTCAAGATTTTTCTCAGCTTGCCAGGACCTCGACATGTGAGGTGCAGTGAGCTGGGTGCTGACTGTCGCGGAGCATCCGGGGCTCTGCGCGACTCCGCGTGCACCACGGGGACACGGTGTCTCCCTGGGCCATATGTCGAATGCGAGGCATGAGAAAACAGTTCCGTGGGGCACTCGGAATGATGCTCATTTGCTTTCTGGACAGCAAAAGTGAAGCTTTTGGTGCCTTTCCTGCTTAATGTTACTCGGCATCGCTTGAGTGTCTTTCCTTCCAGTGACCACAAAGCATTTCTCTCGGTGTCAGCCCTGCCTCTGTCGTGGCACCATCATCTTCTGGGTAATCACAGAATCGTGGAGTCATTTGGGTTGGAAGAGACCTTTCAGATCACCCAGTCCAACCATTAACCCAGCAGTGCCAGGGCACCACTACCCCATGTCCCTCAGCACCACAGCTCCACGGCTTGGAAACCCCTCCAGGGATCACGGGGACTCCACCACTGCCCTCCCAGGGCCCTCGGCCTTACACTGCTGTGTCTTCTTGTTGGTGGCTGAAACCTCTGTTTCCAACAGCTGCTAAGAAGCCTCACGAGCCAGTGCCCATGGTTTGTTCCTAGTGTGCCCGACCCGAAAGGTGACACCCGCACGGTGCTTGCCGTGGTGGTCAAGAAGATGCTTGTGCCTCGGCTCCCATAGGTTAAGCTTTGCTTTGTTATAAATCTGATTGTTCGGTTCTGGGGGCTCCAGACAGCACTTCTCTAAAGCGATCATCCTTCATTGCAAATAATAAAATGATTTTTCATTCTAACAGAAGCCACACCTCTTGTCCTTTAAATTGCCTTTTGTAGGACATGTTTGATTTCTGCTGTTTCTTCTTAATATCGTGGGCTTGGAAGAGAATAAATGAGGACAAATCACCTACTGTTAAAGGGAATGGTATTTTTTCAGTGTTTCTGTCCCAGTTTCTTTTCCAGTCTTGGTATCTGAGTGCTTTTGTGCATCTAGGTAAGAGGTCTGTGTTGCGCTCAAGGTTGGAAAAAGTTACCGACTCTGTCGTGGAATGGAAACATCATGAACCCATTGCATTTAGGAGCTGGCAGTATTAGTAGCTATTTCTCAGATAATAATTTCCCTTAAAAAGCTGGCAAGGTGGGTTTGGTTTTAATCATTCTCTTTGATCTGAAGGCGAAACCTGGATAAATAGCTAAGATTTGACGGAACTAACGGAGCTGCTCGGTAAACCGGATATCCTTTCAAGCTAAGTAGGTTAGCTAGGACATTTCCAGTGTCTAGGTTTTCATTAGGGAAGGTGATACACGATGGAGGCCCCCCTAGAAAAGGTGTCTTGGTGCAAGCCCTTGCATATATCACTGTGCACGCACTGCTGCCCGTGGGTCCGGGGCTAACGGCTGCCTGGGAGGCGGAGGAATCCATCTCGTGCTGAAGAGCTGTGTCCTTCTGCAACCCAACCATCTACTGCATACATCCCTCCTTGTAAATGTAAACATACTGCACATGAAACTACCACAGCATATGTTTAGACATGAATTCCAGTAATCTATTCAAATAACTGGCGATGAGGAAAACTTGAACTCGCTAAGCCAGGGGAAGCCGTTAGTTCAGTGTCTGAAGAGAAGGGGGAAAAAATGGCCTGCTTTGGAGAGCTGGGCCCTTTCTGGGCCCCTTGCTGGAGAGCTGTGTCCCTTTTTGGAGACTGTACTCATTGGATTGCAGTGCAGTCAGGGGTTTTTTGAACTTCTTAAATGACTGACTGGAAAAAATCTATTTGAGACCTGAAACTGTAAAAAAAAAAAGAAGTAACCTGAGGAAATGTTATGTTTTACCTCTTTTTTATATGATTTAACATATAATTCTGAGGGTCTAAGAACAGATAATTCCCTTGTCCTGAAGGACTTTCTAACCACAGATCATCAGGCCTTTTTATAATGAATCAGTCATATCGAAAGGCAAGTCAGTATTGATATTTTTATCCAGCATATTTGAAATAATTCCATTTACCTACTATAAACAGGCAGTATTAGTTTTCTGCATTGTTAATTGAATTTTGATATCCACCCAAAACCAGTCTGGCACAAATGTGAGGAAAGACACAATCTAGTAAATAGGAGAGGGGGTTTAGCACAGTATTTCATAATGAAAGAAGACTAAGGAGAATACGTGTACATTAAACAATATAATTGCTTTCGCCATGAATAGGACTTTGTTCTGAAAATAAATTTCAATATTTTGAAAAAAGCTACTTCAGAGCATATTTCTTTGCAGCTAATGATTGCCAAAGAGTGAATCAAGATTTAAAAAAAGAAAAAAAGGGAAATGGAAAGAGGCAGCTCCATTAGAGTCCCCTGGTGACATCGGGAGTGCAGCTCCTGGGTGTCATCACGTTTGTGTCCTCAGCAAAACCTGTGGCACCAGTGAGGGGAGTGCCTGGTCCCCTGTGCGTGTGCCGTCCTCGCGTTGGGAGGAGGTTCTGGGCTCCTCATCTCCCGTCCCCGTCCCTCCCTGGAGAGCTGGTCCCTGCCCAGGGCCCCTTTGGCAGCCAGGCTGCAGGCACAGCCTGACATTTGCTTCCCGTGGTTTTGGGGGGGGGGTGCTTGGAAGCGTTCCAGAAAAGTCCCCCTGGCTTAAAAGAATCGTACTAACATTGCAAAGCAGAACTGTGACTGTCAGAATTGAAGCTGCCTGGCAAGCTGGGGCACCTTCAAGGGCGGGCAATAATATGCTGTCTTTTGTGATATGAATTCCGTTTTTCATCCCTCACCTAGATCAGATCTGCTTGCAGTCCTGTGCAAGATTTGGAGAGTAAGGAGCACGGGTGGGAAGCGGCACGGTGATATCTGGGTTGATCAAGTATAGACAAGTAATCAAGCTGAGATTAATCTGAGAAGAGTTAGGAAAAATACCAATTTTAAACTGCGAGAACTAAGTGCTGCTAAAGGTGCAGACAGACATACTAAAAGTAATAAGAATTATAATTTGCCATCCAGGCTCAAACTGTAACAGCAGTGAAGATTTGCCTTTGATGTGTGATATACTGTTATAGAAACAGAAAACGGTGCCACACGTAAGTAATTGCAAGAGGAAAAAAGGGGAAGCGTTGTGAAACCCCATATAAATCTGCACGACTCGCTGCGCCTCGCCGTAAAGGCAGTGAATAGGCATTGTTACAAAAAAAGATCTAGGAGACAAATATAAGGTCTTGGGATAAATAAGGAAAATGATTAGAAGTTTGTCAAACATCTCTCTGGCAAGAGAAGGGACACCTGGGTTCAGTCAGAGAAGGTGGATGGAAGCAGAAATCTTAGATACCTTTAAGTTGGGAATGCTTGAGAGAAAGCGAACCAGACGTTCACATTTTCCTTTCTTCGTAATAGCAAAAGAGATATTTAACACATCCGAACAGGGATGCATTCCAGTGTGGCAGAAGGGCTGTCTCTGCATGGCTCACAGCTGGTCTCTGTGCAGGGGACAAAAGTGCAGGTGGTAGCAAGTGTGAGAATTCAGGAGTTCAGATGGTTCATGTTCGTAGATAAGAACAGTCATAGTTAGATTAAGCATGTAAGCACTTTCCTTGGGGTAAAACTCTCCTGCTTTAAGGCATAAATGAGCTCTAGCTCCAAATCTGACCGAGTTTAACAATAATAAATATTATTTAAATTTAAAAATAATAATAAACTTTCCTTAAAATAGCGTATTCCTAACTTGCTCTCTGCAAAGTGCTCTGCTCTGCTTGCTGGAACTCTTTTGGAGTCCCTTTGCTCAAAACTCTGTCAGGTAAGGTATGAGAGGTGTCTAACCCTGACCTGGCTCCTATTCCAATCATCTGGCATCTGGGAAGAGGATTCAGATGTAGGAACTGAGTCCAGAGGTGTCTGTGTGAAGGCTGTCTAAGCCCAGAGGGTCACTGACTCTCTCCTATTCAAGCAATCTCCTGTCAGTTGATTTTGTGCTGGCATTTCCCAACCTTCATAACTCATGTACAATGGAGCAGTGGGTTTTCTGGGCAGGTTTTGAGTGGTGCATCTTAGTACTGCTAGTTTACGATTTATTTTTTTCTTAAGCATTTTGGCCTATAGTCAAAACTCTGTGAAGATCTTCCACTCTTGAACAAAAGAACACAAACATTCAATGATCCCACCAACTTTCCTCTGTACGCACAGCCAAGGCACAGAGTTAGAGCAGTTTTCTTTCTGTGGTGTGGATGCTGCTCTAGCTGGGGCCTGATGAACCTGAGGAGACATCCACATGGCATCTCTATGGAAGCTGAGGATGGCAGATTCAATACATCCTGGTATCTGACAGTCCAAGCCTCGCAACATTTCTTTGGTATCAGGAATCCAGCCGAAGTGGTTGGTTGATTGCTGGGACTCACTGAGTCAAAATGAGTTTGGATAATCTTCTGGTGCAGGACAGCAGGGTAACTGAAACACGACAGATGCCCCAAAAGACCAGTGGATACAACTGGTTGCTCTGAGGCAGGTTCCAGTGCAGCTTGGCCAACTCTTATTGACTGCATATCTAGAGAGGAAACAGCCTTAACGTGGGTACCAACGCCCGGGTGCTGCAGGGCTGCTAAAAGTTCTGAGAGCTGAGAAGAGAAGCTTGCTGGAAAGCCTCCAGAGCCTGGGAAGCACCAAAAGCCTACCTTCAGCAGGATGTTAGTCTCCAGAGACAGCTCCTGCTGAGCCCTCTTAGATCATTAGTTTAGCTGAGGATAAAAAGGCATTTTTGCTGAAGTTATTTTGGGAAGCTTTTCCTTGCATGTATGAAATGTCTTTCCTTCTGTTCTAACATGTGTATATAGTTCAACACTTGTTTGTGTAATTCCCTGTACATATTTAGCCTGTAGTGTTTTATGTTAGACTTTAGAATAAACTTGTTTTGTCATTTTCCGCTCACCTTCTGTCTGCTATTTATAACTCTATGCAACAGTAATTAAGGAAGGAAGGGAACAGCCTAATGCAATCGCCCTTGAAACAGTGCTCTGGAGTGTAAGGAGGGACGAGAGAACTCGTTCAGCGCGGGGACAGCGAGAAAAATTTGCCGACAGATTTTTTTCATCCCCTTTTCCTCCAGAAAAGATGCTGAAATCTGTCATTGCTCTTTAAAAACGTCGGGTACAAAGGGACGGAACCTGATGGGCTGAGCATGGGTTACTACTGAAGGAGTTACTCTTCCTTTCTTAAGCCAAGTACCACTTGACAGGTTTAAAATAAAACGTAGAAATAGTTTCTAGGAAAAGGCAGGAGTATTTTATAACGAGAAAAGGATTGCATGTTTCAGACAATGCATAACAAGAGAACACCTGAGAACTTCTTGCATCTGATCCCTTCATAAAGGACCACGTCAGAATCCCAGGAGGGGAGCACCAGGAGGCTATATGCATTTTGGCTGCAGTAAAACAGTCAGCTCCTTTCTCTGTGCTGTTCAGCTTTGGGGGGTTTTTGGTAATGCCCATAGTCATGGGGTCATTAGGATGTGCTGGAGCCACTACCGCATAAACATCAATGGTTCTGGATGATGATGGAAGCAATTCTAACGTCTTTCAAAGCTGCTGTAGTCTGTTCAGGTTCTTTACCACACCCAGTGCCACGATAACTTGAGTTTTCCCCTAGAGCATTAAATAACAAGAGCAGAATCTGTCACATGTGGTTAGTTCTCCCAGCATAAATGCAAGGTTAGGTCAAAACCTTCTTCAACTTTCATAGTTAGACATGCTCCATAAATATGAGCTAATATACAGATGGCGGGGTTTGGATTGGTCTTGGACTTTCTGTTTTGCATCAGTCTCCTCTTTAAGATTTTTATTTTCCATTACAGTGCTGAATTGCAAATATCCGTCGTTCAAAAAGTTGGCTTGAATCCCAACACCGGATCAAATACACCCGTGATCTGCACCATCAGAACCTCCAAAGACATGGCAAATCCAAAACGACTTGCTTTGCTGTATCAAAGCATCACAAGCTATATAAGAGATATATATATAGTTTACCTTAAAAAGTTGCACTAGAAGATCCTTGCGGTCCCTTCCAAGATGGTATTCTATGATTCTATGACCAGCAGCCCCTTCCTGAGCTGTTGAAATTTAAGCTTGTACGTTTTTGGAGCGATAATTTGCAGCAATAACAGGCGTGTGTGGTATTCTGGGTTATGAACGTTTGCTTACAGCGCAGGTGAACACCAAGAAATCGAGACTTAAACCAAGAAACGTTAAGATTGAGTCCGCCTTTCCAGAACTGTGACCTGCAAGACTGGTGCAAGTCCCCAGATAAGTGGTCTGTGTAGGCAGGTAGCGGGGAGGCACGCCAGTTCCTCGCTGTGGTGACTTCTCCTCAGCGCGTGCGACTCGTGGCTCGCGTTTGGAAATGACAACGTTTTTGAGTGTCAGGGTCTACTCCATTCAGCTGTCACTATTGGCGAATGGTAATAGCTGATAATCGTGTCGGAATCTTATAGATTTTGACAATCTTTAACTGTTGGCTTTGTTATGGCAACATTACTACTACTCCAGCCAATCGATGTGTGAATGTGCCCAGGAACTTCTCACTTCATCATTCGCTCGAGTTCAGGCTCTAGCTCCTGGTACTAACAGAGCAAGCGTTTTGATGGCACACTGAAATCTTTGCGAGCGTGATACATTATATTCTTAGAGGCTCCCAGATTGCTAACTGCCTCATCAGATTCTGTAAGAATAGCTTTTGAGCAGCGTTTTGGAGGCAGTTACACCACTCCCCTTCATCTCACGTCTTTCAATAGGTATCTTGTGCCAGGGCGAGTTCATCCTTTCAGGGCCGTGTCTACTTTTTGTGATGGTTTTCTGAGGAAAACTTAGTTTTTGCTTTTAGTACTGGGAGGTCAATCCTCATTTTACATGTGCTTAGAATGGTGATAATGTATTTAGCTCCAGTGTCTATTTTGAAATTTACTTTGACTGGTTATTTCCATTTTCACAAAGCCAATCTGTTATAGAATCTTGCTTTGATCAACAGACCCAACAAAGACCTCTGTTTTGGTATCAACATCATCCGAGCTTTGCCTTGTTGTGGTGCACTCATGAATATGTTTCCTTTTTATGTGTCTTTGCAACTTGTGCTGAGATTGACACACTTTGGCAAAATTTTATTGGAGATAGGAGACAGCCCCCCCCTTACTCTGCATGCTTTTGTGTCTTGTTATGATTGCCTCCATATGGTGAACAAAGAACTTGAAACTCAGCCCAGTAATGTATAGTACTGGCTACCTAAATGTGTTCAGCCTAGTTAGATCGAAACTTATGGAGACTCAGTGATACTCTAGCACTGGAGGTTATTTTAGTCAAGCTCGGAGGTAGCGTGCAAGAGAGAGCTGCTGAGATCTCCGGCAATGGTTTGCCAGCTCAGCCATCCGGTTCTTCTGCGTTTGCCGCCGTTGAATGAACATCTCCTCAGGACCCTCGGAGAACACCATGGTTCCCGCAGGGTTAAATGGGTGGGACGGCCGCAGAAATCCAGGGAGTTCGGTGGACAGACATGGGAAGGTTTGGTAAAGCGGTGAGAGACCTTCAGTTGGGTGTTCACACTGGGGTTGGATTCCTGTCTGCCATGATGGGCTGTTGCTTCTTACCACGGAATGAAGTTACGCTTCTGCTGGGCTGAGCAGAACAGAGTTTGTAGCATCTTCTCCTCTTGCATTTCGTGAATGCTGAGCCTTTTTCTGTTGATACAGCTGAACTTCTGCACTGAAACAAGCTGACTGCCGTTCAGAAACCACTGCTTTTTGTGTCTTGTCCAAAGCTCAAGTTTGGTGAAAACTTCACAAAACTCTATGACTAATTATTTTTGATGGAAGAGATGAGCACAAATTACAACCGTTTTGAATTACAAATGTTACAGCAGTTTGCTTGGGCCAGAGGGCACAGTCACAAAATTAACAGGAAAATAGCTGTAAAAGAAAGTGAAGTTGCTTAATTAGATTTCGTGATACAACATAAGTTATAACTTATAACTTATAACATAAGCTAAAGGATATGTCTGACCTGTTGCGTGGGATGGGGTACCAAGCCAACCGAAAAACCTCTGACATCTTCTGATCCAGTAAAAGCCGTAGGAGTGAATAATCCTGTCGTAGGCAGCTTGTGGAGTGATGAACAACAGGTATTGACAAGGGAAAAGGAATTGATTTCTTTCAAATTTTGACAATTAAGCTCCCCTGTCTCCTTACCAAAGTTCAATTCAGCAGCAAGTAGAAAACTTTTCCTCTACTTCAGCAGATGCCAGTGGCTTATGCAGCAGTCATTGTCTTAACACTCGGCAGAGCTCCTCTGCTTGGGCTTTCCTGTCATTGCTGGATGACCTTTATCTTCCTACGCTGCCCATTCTGTTGAGATAATACATTCTTAAGGACAGGGGCCTTGTTTTGGTGCTGGCCGGTGAAACATTTTGCGTGGTTTCTCTGGGGCGGTCAGGTAGTGCAGGTATAAAAACAGGCTGGAGACTTCTCTTCCCCATCGCACATTCCTTCAGATCCCCAAGTGGGCTTGTACTCCCAGCTCTGCAAAAGCCCTGCGCCCAAAGGGGAGCTGCATCCTCTTCAGCAAAACTCAGCTGAACACTCTCTGTAAGACTGTGTCTCACTAAGGCCCATCTGCTCATCAGCGTTCAACACGGGAAAAGAAAGAATTCAAAATTGACCTAAGGTAATGGGCTTGTTACTCCTATAGATTGATGCATTTCAAATAAATACGAGTCACTGAGACCTAATTTTTTCTTTTCCTCGGTGTCTTAGGACTCTGAAAGAATGATTTCTTTGTATGAGAGCTCTTTTTTTATCTGTGGGTTCCTTTTCAAGGACAACTTGTGATAGCATCTGATGATGGGCCAGAATGTTATCTTATCAATGGTTAGAAAATCCAACTTTATTTGGTAATGCTGTTTTTTTGCCATTCTTTTCTGATGCCAGCCTTGGTATAGGCTGCAGGGATAGTTGGATATCTTGACATGGGATCTGTCTCTGCCCCTTTACACTGGGATCCTTGGCTTTCGTGATTCTTGATTCGTGATGTTTGTTCTATTGCCCTAAATTTAAGTGTGAAAATAATCCTTTTATGGTGGTTGGAAAGATGCTCTTCACTGGGTAATGCGGAGGCGTTGCTAAAGTCTCTTGGGATTGCAGTTGGCTTTGATGCCTTTTCCTCCTGCTCCAAATCAAGAGCAGCTAAGTAGAGATTTCATTTAAATATAATGCAAGTGGTAATCATTGTCAATTAAATACAGTTATTAAAACATGCTGTCTGAATCCCTTATACTTACATTATAAACAACCTATCAGTGCCAGCCTCTCCGTGTCACAGGAGTGGGTACGGGTATTCATGAGCTGTGTGATACATATTCAGTTCCATATATGCTAATAACGCAGCATCTCAGGAAACAGCCCAGGCGACGCTTGCGCGGGGAAGAAGCAGCAAATTGTCCCTTCTGTCCCCGTGTGCGTGGCGTTAAATCTGCCCTCTGCGTTCCGGGCTTCTCACGTGCCCGAGTGAAATGGAGTGCTTTGCGTCTGCCCGGCGCGTAAACCGCAGGGAGATGGTTTTAATGGGATTCATTGTGATGAGGAGCTGTGGAATAGCCCCATAGTCATAGCAATGTTAGAATGCCACAACTACTTGATAGGAGACGTTTCAATCTGTCATCATCTCGTGTGCCCTGACCCCGATAATACACCCCGTTCAACCTGAGGCACAAACAGAAATGGTGAGGTAGGGTTGTGGGTTGGGGATATTTTTTTTTTGTCTTCTTTTAGCACAGTGCCGGTCACAGCTTTTGTGGGCTCCTGAGAGGAGGGAAAAACGTTTTTATTTCCTGCGCTGTTCGTCCCTTAGCTAACCGTTTAAAAAGATATTTTCTTTCCCGAAACACAATAAACAAGTGGAAGGGGGGGGGGAAATTAAAAAAAAAATCCTTCCTTAGGTAACCTCAG
>WTSP01001599.1:42528-53200 GCA_025331215.1 Actenoides lindsayi | reverse complement strand
TCTGAGCACCCTGCTCTGGTTGCAGATGGCCCTGCTCCCTGCAGGGGGGTTGGACTGGATGAGCTTGAAAGGTCCCTGCCCACCCAAACCAATCTGGGATTCCATGATTATATATTTTTACCAGAATTTGAAGATTCAGTATTTATGTATATTTTAAAAAAGCAGAGTTTTCTATTTGGTGCAATTCTGATGCACAGACTCAAGAGAAACCCTGAGCGTGGCAATTCAGCATAAACCAAAGCAATTCTGTTTACGTTACAACGCTCCCTGTATGTCACGAGCAGCATCTCAGCAAAAACCAGGGTGGGCAGGGGAGCAGATTCTCCTACGTCGACACCGTGCAAGAAATAAGCTCAAAATAAATAATAAATCAGGGATAAACAAATACATTCCCGCTGTTCACAGCAAGAGATACGACATGGAAATCCCTCGCCGGGAGGTGGCCTTTAAGCCTTTCAGCACCGTGAAGTCACAACCACCAAGCCCATAGGCTGGCCACAGCCCAGTGCTGGAGCTCTGCTGGTGGAGAGCAGGCAGCATGTTCTGCCCTGGCTCCAGTTTCTGTGCTGGTTTTAGTGCGTAGCCCTGTGTCGGGTGGGTTATGCTGATGGAACCTGGAACGTGCAAAGGGCTGGGTGATAGCTGATGGCTGCCCCTGAAAGATGCAGTTAGTATCTGTCTGTAAATACACGCTTCTAAATGGGGAAAGAAACCCCAAAGACTCCCTGTTCACAGCAGCTAGCTGATTTTCAAAGAGTTTAATTCTTCGATTGTAAATCTGAGTACCCAATATTTTATTGGAAAGTTAGATCAAAATGTTGTAAGGTGTTGAAGACAACAGAGGCGAGGCTTGTGATCCTCCAGCCTTTGCTAAAACTGGCATCTGGTTGTGGAAAAGAGTAAGAGGACTCTAGAATGGAGGTAAAATAACTCATTTCAGATAAATGACGTGCTTCAGGTTAAGACTGAGGCACTCTCAGAGGGGTCACCCATAAGAAATAAACATTTTTTATTCACAGCAGAAATGCAACAGAGAGGTTATTGCAAACAAGACAGGGGCATGGCCGTACAGTTAATTATGACTGCAATTGCAGAGACATTAAATTTCCGGTCCCTCATCTATTGAGGCTTCTTAAAATCAAGCTCACGTGAAGGTTAGGCAGAGAGACAACAGGATTTCATGGGATGACCCCAGCTAGGGCCTTTGATCAGTCATTCCAGAAGATCTTCTGGGTCTAGAGTGGGAACAGCAGGACAACTGCAAAGGCAAAATAGTCAGCAGGTAGGTTAACAGGACCTCGTGGGGAGGGGTAGAAAAACCTGCTGGCAGATTTAAAAGAACAAGGATGGACACCTGCCTGTCCTCTGGGGAAAATGGGACTGGTGAGTGAGCCAGGATGGGCGATCTCCTGTCTTAACAGCAGGCTGGGTGTACTCCCAAGGTTTTGTCTCTCTGAACTGCCCGTCAGCCTTTAATAGGCACAAAAAAGGAGCCCAGATTCCCAACAGCAAGAGGTTTGGTCCAATGAAAATCCCACAGTAAGCTCTTCCAACCCCGAAACCATAGGAGACCTGAGGCTTGGTGTGACTTTGCTCCAAATCAGGGAGGTGGTAACAGCCATGCCACCGAGGTCCCCGTGTAGCCTCTGCTGCATTGAGATCCATAGCAAGACCAAGGTTCTCTGCCCTTCCCCGAGCCTGGCTGCACCGTGCGTCAGGGCTGCTGGGTCACGACAGCATCTGAAGGTACGGGCGCTGTCTTTCTACTCAAGCAGGGGAAGGTTTATGTTCGTTAATTCAGTCCCTGTGGTTGGGGTGCAGTTACACTGCCACTGTACAGCAGGACAGATGGGCAATAGCAACAACGGCTCTTGGAAAACAATTAAGAAGCGTTTTTGAGCAGAGGCCAGAGTGCCCACCATCGTGGTGAAGTAGTGGGTCTATCTTGGGTACCGTTCCCGGCAGTCAGATTCAAAGAGACAGAGAAAGAAAGAAAGAAAGAAAGGCAAAAAAAATCATTCATGAACAAGCTGGGTCTCCCGTGTGGATGTATTAAAAGCAAAGCTTGTGTTTTTTAGCGGTGGAAGCGGATGCTCTTCAGGCAGCTCTCTGCCATTTTGACACGGCATGTGGACTCCAGTGTAAAAAAAAAAAGAAAAATAAAAAAAATAAAAAAAAAAGAAGAAAAAAACCCCCCAAACGCATATGTGTGGCAATAATCTGCACATGGCTGGTCGCTGTAATGTGCACGGCTGTACTGCCAGCAGGGAGGTGAGTGATTGCCTCTCGCCCACACAATGGACGCTGGCTTTGCCTCGCATGGCTTTTCAGCGGCGGAACAAATAAGAGGAGGGGGGGGGAGATAAGGACTGAAACCCGCTGCCTGACCCCACCACCTCCCAACCCTTGCAGCTCAATGAAGTGCTCAATAAGGAGTCTTTTGGCTTAAAAAATGTTTTTAGGTGGGCTGCTGCGCCTGGGGGGACTTGGAGAGCGAGAGATGAAAAGCGAGTACCTGCCTTTCGCTTTGACCTCTGCGTCTCTCAGCCGGGGTGCTGAGACATATGCCGCGGGAGCCGTGCTCGTCGGGAAAGTTTTGACTTGCTTTGCTAGGCTGGTGGCTCATCCGGAGCGGGTTGATATTCAAATGAATCTGTCAGGAACAAGAGTGCAGTGCTTCGGTTCTTGCTCGGGCCTGATGACATTGATTTGTGAGCATACTGCTTGACTACGGGATGTGTGACAGATAAATTTTATCAAAATTAAGGCACAATTAAACATTTCATCTTCCTAATTACTGGCTGTAGATTCAGCCTGATGACCATGTGCTGTAAGAAATCAGCGACCATTACACATTTTAATGGAGCACAGCTGTCTTACAGCTTGGTAATATTTGCACAGTGCCACAGAACTGTAATTTATGATAAAAAGAAAAAATGCGTATTGGCTCTTTTTTGCCAAAATAGATTAAGGATTCATATACTTTAATGAGATTTGGACCTAGCCTTGGATTATCGTTATAAATGATTTATGTGCATGTTGGTGGACTCCTGTAGTTTTGAGTTGATTTGTGTTTTGGTCGACCAATATGTAATTCAGTATTTCCTTGCGTGCCAGTATTTGCATTCCTTCCCCTCTCTCCATTTCAGTTCTGTTTTTCCACCATAACTTAGCGAGAAGGGCAAGCGGGAAGGTTAAGAAGAAAGCATCGAGGCGGCTTTTCCTTTCTGGGAGCCTCCCTCACAGCAAAACCCACTCCCCAAATCCCTCCCCTGCTCCCTTGCTCCGCACCCTCTGACACAGAGAGGAGGTGGGTGACACCGGCCTGGACCAGGGTCACTCCTGCAGCCTGGAGAGCAGGGCATGGGGGGGACAGATGCCACCTGAACCCCTGCTCAGGCTGAGCCCTGCTCGAACGGTGACGGATCTCAAGGCAGAGTATCAAAACCCTTCCTCCTGCTTGTTTCAGGCATGTCCTACAGAAGGGTGTTTGCTCCCCCACTTGGTATTTTTCCCATCCCAGTCAGTTTTTGCAGAAAAGGTGCTGCTTTTCAAAAGGAAAAAAACCCGACACAACAACATATGTACCCAAGTCTTAATTTCCAGAAGCACCTTTCTTCTCCATTCTCTTCTTCACTAGGTTTCTTTCACAGATCATTCAGAGAGTGTGTGGGGCACTAGGAATGATGAAGATAAAATTGGGTGGTTTATGTATACGTATATATACACACACTGGTTGTCTTTGATTTGTGCATGGCTTTTTATTTTTTTATGTGAAACTAGTGAACCAAATTCTCCCAAAGTTTAACTCCCTAGATTTCCAAGGAGTCATGCTGAAGTCCGGCGTTTGGCCCCATATGTTGTGAAACCCTGAGGTCCATATGTGCAGATGAAAAGAGAAACTAAATTCTAATTTTCATAATAAAAAAAAAAAAAAAAAGAATTTAAAAAATTCCTACCCAAGCTTGATTTACTTCAGTGTTCATATGCTGGAATGTTTCATACTGTACCAGGTTGCATATGCTTGCACACTAATTCTCAATTGCCGTATGCAGTTTGTGACAACCATCTGCTAAGACCTCCCTTAGAGTTCTTTCTCCCACTCAGCCCAGCTGAAATAAAAATATGGACAGAAACAACTTCTGCAGGGAGATGAAAAAGTTAATAGGGGACTGGGAGTTAGACTGCGTATCTGATTCGAATTCAATTGCTCCTACAGCTTATGCCCTACTTATAAAACATTGCTGAGGTGTAAAACATTAAATCTAATGGAAAACTGTAAAATGAAGCCATACTTCCTTTGACAGACCTGACTGTGCTCAAAAGGGAGCAGCGAGAGGAGTGCGCAGAGCGCAGATGTGTTGGCTCGCTCTCGCTAGCCACCGAAACCAGCAGCCTGGGCTCACCGTGGGTAGCACCTCATCACATTAAAGCACCCTAAAGCAGAAGGGGGGTGAGCGGGGAGAAAAGGAGGGGGAGAGAGAGAAGGGGCTGAAAAATCTGCTCTCGGTTTCATCGGCAGAGGCGCGATTCCAGTTAGACCAATCTCAGCAGAAACTCTGAGTGCCGGGTGCCGGCCGCTCCCGTCCGAGGTGGAGGAGCAAGGCAGCGAGCAGAGCGGCTGGAGTCAGGGGGAGGAGATGGATGGGTGGACAAGTGGTGAGGAAGGATAGAGGAGGCAGCCCTGGGGTAACTAAGTGAAGCTGGACCTTGGAGTGTCTTATCAGCTCCAGTTTTCCATATTACCGTATGCCCAGTGAGGTGGTGGAGTCACCATCCCTGGAGGGGTTTAAAGAACGAGTAGGTGTGGCACTTGAGGTAACGGTCTAGTGGTTAGGGAGATGTTGGGATGAAGGCTGGACTTGGTGATCCTAGAGGTCCTTTCCAACCATAATAATTCTATGATTCTATTCAGTAATGGGTTGAATTCCCCATCACATGTATTTGAATCCTGATGAAAAGAGGAGAGAGTTCAGAGGTCCAAGTGGTCAGAGCCCTGCCTGCGAACAGGACTGGCTACGCCAAAGCCATGGAGCCAGTGATGGAGAGCCAGTGTTGAGCTAATTTAGTCTTTAAAATCTTCTGATACAATAAAGTTGATCTTTCCTAAGATCAAATCTGTTTCCATTTCTACCATTTACAGCCTCATGGTCCTTGCTGGAGTGTCAGCTGTCGGGGAAAAAGTTGGGGGGGGGCTTCCCTGGTGCCGCTCCTCTGCACGTTTGCTGAGGTCCTGGTAGTGTGGAGTGGAGGCAAAGATGACTCCAAGCGTCTTCTTGGCAAGACATCTCTATCTACATGCCAACAGGATACTCATCTAGTTCATAAGAGCATCGTGGTTTTGCCCCGTGTTTGCTTTGTGAGAGGAGACTAGTGCCCTGAGAGGAGAATGAAGAATTAGATGGTTTGAGGTGGAAATCATGGACCTTGGGCTGTGTTCCTGTGCTGACTTGACTTCAGCAGGTTTGCAGTGTGAGCACGAGTGAAAAATCAATCCTCCTGCTGAAGCCCAATTGCTCGGAAATGAAAGGGGGAGAAGGGAAAAGAGAAATAATTTTAAATCTGATGAAAAAAGCATCGTTGGAACTCGTGTTTTGTTAGACTTTTAAAGGATCGGGGTATTTGGCAGACACGCTATTCCCAGGTCAGACTTTCTCAGGTGATTTTCACCGTAGAAATTGTAAGGCTTCACATATGTAAACTTTGAAGCTGAAATGGGTTTGCACTGTTTTAAGAGCTTTTGAAAAGCTGGCTTATTAAGTCATATATCAATCTGTCCCCCATTGGTTATTATCTTAACAGCTGCTCTAAGTGTGGCCTATCAGTTTTAAATATAGGAACAGCAGTAAATAGTGCATTATGATATTCCAGATGGAACACTTAAAATAAATTGAAATATCTGTATATTTGAGAGTTTTCTACAGCACCACTATTATGTCACCATTTTCTGTAGGTAGTGTAACAATCCCTTATCCCTGCAGCGTTAAAAAGTTTGAGGACATGGATGAGTGGAGAACTGATGAGAACCAAATATTCAGTGAGCTATTTTGGCTGTGGAAAATGTTTCAGGGCGTGATGCAGGAGCAGAAGAAAGGAAGGTACCGGGCTCTGGGATCTGGTGCCTCTTCTTCTGGGTTCTTTCTACTCATGGCAACTGCTGGAATTCCACCTCTATGAGGCTATGGTGTCGTGAACCATCTATTGCTGACTGGTAGCACGTGGTGTCTTGAGGATGCCTGCTCTAGAAGGGGAATAACCCCTTTAAGTGGAGTTAGGGAGAAGAGCAGCTCTAGTGACACAGCCCTTTGGGTGGGGAAAGATCCTGAATCCAACAGAAGGTTGCGTGGCCTTCCCAGCACGTGGCGTAACCAATGTGCTGTGTTTACAAAGTGAAAGGGAAGTGAATGACCTTGATCATCCTTCTTCTGCTGTAAAATGAGCTGTACCAGGGTATAGCAGCTGGCTTTTGAGGGACTGGGGCTTGATGTGAACTGGTATAGTGCAGTAACTGAGCTGAGACACTGGCTTGCCGAGCCCTGGATATAGAATCATAGAATCATTAGGGTTTGGAAATGACCTTCAAGATCATCAAGTCATTCAGCTGGCTCCAGGAAATACTGCTTTTATTGCACACAAACACACATGACTTGCTAGCTCTTCAGTTTTCCTCATCTCTTGAAAAGGTGCTTCCTGCACTGGGACGCTGTGGTCATTTTTCCAGTACGGTACAGGCAGATCTGTGATCTGCAGCACTATACGAGTGGTAAAGATTTGTTACTCTTCTCCCTGCCTTAAAATCTCGTGCTCTAGGAGGTGTGTTACAGCTGGATGATAACAAAAGACCAATTGCTGATTATTCCTTTTGCTTAATTGATTTGGTGTTATCCTCCTGCCCAGCAGCTCTCTGGGCCGTTATTAAACATACAGTGGTGAAACGTGCAGGTTCCCTCTTGAGAATTGATGACGCTAATGCCTCTTCCAATCTCTGTACCTGTAGTCTTTCTGAGGTACTTTTTACTGACTTGGCTCTGTGTTTAAACTGCAGGGTTTAATTAAAATAGTAACTAGGCTATAAAGCACCCTGAAGCCGTGACCAGGCGGGCCCCCGTCTCCCGTTAGCCTCATATTTAAAGCTTTTTCTGCCCAGTGGTTGATTCCCACCCCCCATGCCAGTGGAGATACTAGAATGGACTGCACTCATGCTTATGAAGCAACTTTCCTGTAAAATCAGCTACAAAATGAACTTGCTTTTGTAAATAGGGATGACCCTCAAAACTCTCCACCTCCCCGAGGTCGGGTGGTGAGGCCAGGCCCATATTGGTCATAGGAGCGTAGCTCTCAAGTGACCCAGTTTTTCTAGCTCTTGAGCTGTGCTATAGCCCAGCTTTATTCCTAGAGAATACAGAATTCATTTCTAGGAGGTCACCCTTAAGCAACCAAGACAGAAGTGACCCTGGAATTAATTCTAAGACCTTCCTTAGCACCCAGTTCGTGGTGTCTCGATCCCTAACTTTGGGTGCAACCATAGCAACCCTGTAGTTTTCAATAAAATTTCCACTTATCGACAGCAGTGTGAGCTGCTGAAAGCAATTACCTGTGGGTTGCTCTGGATGTGCTGGGAAGAAGCACATTAGAGGCAGCCTATAGCCACGTAATTCAGTATCAGCAGCAAGAGTCACTATAGGAGCAACTCGGTAACTGGATGCTGAAAAACCTCTGGCAGATTAGTTCCTCTTACTGGTAGGTGTTCCTGTGACAATATATCAATCTTTTTAAAGTAATGCATTGCCATTCATAGGTCTGTGGGCTGCTTTTATACTTCCATCATCATATCTGTGGCCTTCAAAGTTACAGCTGATGGACCTTCTGTCAAGACCCAGATATTTAATCAATGTGACAGCATCCTACATTTTTTGAACCCGAGAGGCCTTGGAAAAGTTTAATGCAGCTTCCAGGTAAAGTTCAATCCACATGGCTGAGTCCCCTGAAGTATTTTCTGCAGAGAGCTCCCCCTCCCCCACATTTTCACATCCCGAGTGTCCTTTACGCTGGAATTAAGTGAAGAGTGAAGCTGGAGGGCCAGGTATTAATGCAGTAGGAATGTGTGCTGGTCGGAGCTCTGCTGCCCACTAAGAGGGTGGGTGCAAGACCTGTAGTTAACCCCACCACTGGGAAGAAACACTTTGGACTTCTGCCAACAATCACGAGTTTCTCCCCATCATAATAACCTCCCGTTAAATGTGTGTTGGTGAGCAGTGGTACCCCAGAATATGAAGGGGGACGGTTTGTGAGGAAAGGGAAATGTGTAGTAGTATTTGGTGGGTACAGCAACAGTTTTATTAACAAAGCAGCATCCTGATGGTGATCTGAGTCCCAGCATGACTGCCCTGACACAATCCCATCAGTGACCTCGAGTTATTCCACACTGTTACAGCTGTAACCACCAAATGATGCTGGGGAAGCAGGATTACATGGGGAAGCCAGAGCTGGCCTGGAATCCTCTCTGTTTTCCCCAGCTGTAGCATCTGACCTCAGGAAACACAATCCCTCTTTCTACAGATCTTGCTTCCCCAGGATAAAATTATTCCTTCTCTCTCTCTTTGTATGTACACATACGTGTGCACACGGGGTCAGAATCTGGCCCCCATCTCTTCCGTTCACATCCCTTGCCAGTGAGTTCCAATTATATGTAAAATAAATAAATGCTAGCCACATTACGATATGAATTTCCTTCAGAAGGGAATGTTCCAGAATCCTAATGGCTTCATTTGCTTTGTCTCTTTCAGTTTTACCCTTTACATGCAAGATTATTAAATACAGTCATCAGTCGACTTAAATAATAGGGGCTGTAATTGCAGCAGAAGCCAGTGCACTTATGGTTAAGTTAAAAAGCTATATATCAGGTAGCTCAGTGTGATCTGTATACTACCAGGAATCTAAACAATGAAACAGAACGTTATCAAACATGAAAACCCATTAATGCTGGTCATTAGATTTTAACTATGCTTGTAGGGTTGTTAACGTGGAGAAGGGGCAGACACTTCAGCTGACCGTGCCTAATGCCACAGGCATGCAGCAGAATTCCATCCTTTATTTCCTCGGCGCTCAAGAAAGAAAGCAGGAGCTCTGCCTGTTAAAACACACCACCTTGGACAGAAAGACTCCTCAGTTCCTCGTCCCTCACTATCCCTCCTCTCCGGAAACCCTACCGCAGGTCCCACGTTGCAGAAATAAGCTGACCTGTCAGGTTTTTGGCAATTTATGGGGCTGGTCAGCCCGTAGGTTCGCGCGGTGTTTTGTTGCAATGAGATGTAATGGCTTTTCAGCGCACCATAAGCACAGTTGTGACCACAGGCTCACTAGTGTCATTTTGTGTGCAGTAATGAAGCCTGACGAGTGGTCTCCTGCTTGCAGATAGCCGGCTGTTGTCCTAAAAATGCAAACCATCGCCTCAGGCCATGGAATCAGGAACAGGCAAAGGACAGTGGCACAGGCACGGCTCCCCACCGCTCACCCTCCCTTCAGCACACTGTACTTGGACGCAGTAGAATGGTCTTTACCCTTGGACATAAGGACACGACGAGAGAAAGGGCTAAAAGCGATGGTACGAAGGCCACGCTGGAAATCGGGTTTCGTGAAGTTGCTGAGCTGAAAAAAAAAAAACCAATTTAAAAAAAAAAATAAAAAATCCATCGCCAAGACATTTCCCCCCCACACCCCCCCCCGTGCACAGGGAGCCCTTCGAGCCAAAACGCTGGTGGAGAAGTGTAGCTAAATGCACAAATAAGTGCTAAACAGCAGTGACTGCTCTGGGTGCTGAGACTCGGGGCTTTACTGCATTTTGCTGAGTGATGGTAACCCTTGGGGCATGGAGGCTTTTTTTGGCCTACCAGGACAACCAGTGCAGAATCTACGGTACTTGGCGTGCCCAGACCCTGTGTGATGCACAACCTGTCCCTCCCTGTCAGTTTTCTGCCTGGGAGCTCTCTGTTTTTCTCCATCTTGGTGCTCTGGCATGATCTTATGGTGTATTGAAGCAGACAAGCCAGCTCCTAGCAGCAGAACTGAGACTGCAGCATATGGACAGTGTAGACCCACTCGTCAGCTGCTGCCGAAGCTGCCACGAAGTATCAAGAGACTCCCTGGATAAGGCAACAGCGGGGAACCGGAGCCCCGGCACTACTCGTGTCTGCAAAGCGACAGTGCTTTGCAGGGAAGAAGCCAAAGCGCATTTGCACAGGCAGCTGCCTGTCCTGCTCTGCACCAGGCGCCTGGGTGCTCTGCCAGCACCCTGGCATGGATACGTGGTATGCAGGTTCTGTGCCCTGCCTGACGGCTACGGGGGTGGCAGCACCCCGTGTCCCTGCGCTGAGCAGCGCGTCCCACCGCGGGATGTCCCCGTGGGCCGCCGAGGGGGCTGCCTCGCAGTCTGGGACCGAGCCGTGCTGCGAAGGGGATGTCCCCATGTCACCCGGGTGTCCCGGAGTCCCGAGGTTGTGAGCCAGGCCCCGGCGGAGCAGCTCCAGACCGTCCTGCTGTCCCCAGCCGAGGCCTCCCAGCAGCGCCGGGCCGGGCCGGGCCCGCCAGGCCGGGCCCACCAGGCCAGGCCGTGCGGAGGCAGTCGGGCGGCTGGGCGGGCCGCTCACCCTGGGAATTACTGTTTGAAACATAT
>WTSP01001599.1:30599-42428 GCA_025331215.1 Actenoides lindsayi | reverse complement strand
AGAGAAAAACGCCTGCGCCAGGCCTTTCCCCCCCCCCCCCCCCCCCCGGGCACAGGGGGCCCTTCGAGCCAAAACGCTGCGACTTCATCATCGCTCCCCTTCCTGTTTTGTTTGGTTTGTTGTTTGGTTGGGGTTTTTTTTTTTCCGTTGTTGTTGTTTTGTCGTCGTCGTTGTTTTTTTTTTTAAATCTGCATAAATATTTGTGCAGAAATGTGCGTGCGTGCTTATTTATATTTATTTATACTCCGAGAATATGTGCCTCCACCCACAGCCGCGCGCTCGCACGCATCTCTCCGCAGACACCGCGACGGAGGCACCCGGCGCGGCCAATCGCGGGAACCAGCCGACGCCATGTGGGGTTTTTTTTTTTTCTCTTCACAGCTCATCAATATTCCACAGCCCGGGAAGGCCAAGCGTGCACGGGGGGTTCACACTTCCCAGCGCACAGCCGGCCCCGCGCACAGCCCCCTCCCCGCTTCCGCAGCCCAGGGTCGCCCGAGAGCCACTCGCGGCTGGGGAGGGCTTGTTTGCCAGAGAAAAAAATGAAAAATAAATCACAGTATCACAGAATGGTAGGGGCTGGAATGGACCTCGAAAGATCATCTAGCCCAACCCCTCTGCCAGAGCAGGGCCACCTACAGCAGGTCACACAGGAACAGATCCAGGTGGGGTGGGAATCTCCCCAGAGAAGGAGACTCCACAGCCCCTCTGGGCAGCCTGGCACAGGCTCTGTCACCCTCACCATGAAAAAGTTTCTCCTTACGTTTACATGGCCCCTCCCATGATCCAGCTTGCACCCCTTGCCCTATCACTGGACGTCCTTGAGCAGAGCCTGGCTCCATCCTCCTGACACTCACCTTTTACATCTTTATAACCATTAGTGAGGTCACCCCTCAGTCTCCTTCAAGCTCAGGAGCTCCAACTCCTCCAGCCTTTCCTCAGCAGGGAGATGCTCCCCTCCCTTCAGCATCTCTGTGGCTCTGCCACAAATCTACCCTGAGTCGAAAAGCAGTTAGGCCTTATCCTGGAACTGTGTGATTTGTGACGCCACTTGGACACGATCCTGGGCAACCTGCCCTGGGTGACCCTGCTGGAGCAGAGAGGTTGGACCAGGTGATCTCCAGAGGTCCCTTCCAACCCCCCCCAGTCTGGGATTCTGTGGGATTTACTTAAGTCCTTTTCCATAAACCAGGCACCAACCAGCACCCTGGGTGCTCATGGCAGGGGACGCTCAGAATCCTGAAACCTGAAGATTGGTTTGTCCTTGTCAGGAGGGCAGGAACTGCTTGCGTGGTTCCCACCTGCACGGGCGGTGTTTTGTAAACAGAGGATATTGGACCAAAAGTTACAAATCTGTTTCAGGTGTAACCTCACTGTCATATTCTTTCTCTGGTTTCATAGCTCTCTGGGAGTCATCCTTCCCCACAAAGCTTTCCCTGTGGTGGGAAGTGTCTTTGTAGGATGGCATGGTAGAGGAGAGCGTGTTGCTCGAGGTTCTCACACTTAGAGACATAGAATAATAGCATCGTGGAATGGTTTTGGTTGGAAGGGACCTTTCAGATCATCAAGTCCAACTGTTGACCCAGTGCCTGGCACATGAGGCTGAGGAGGAGGGAGGTGAGGTAGGGGCTGGCTTGTGGGTACCGCTCATCAGCTGTGTTGTTGTCACAGAAGGGAGACCCTGGGCCTCAACTCTTAAGACCTGCACTACCTGTGCTGGCCGGAATTCACTTCTGAACTAGGAGGAGATAGCTGGTGAAGCACTAGGGCAGCTGCAAAAAGAGGGGTTCGTTGGGTTCCGCCAGACAAAAACCGTGTCCTGCTCTGAGAACAGAACTAATTCTGTTCACTGATTTTACTTTTCACCTCAGTTCTTCCAACTTCTTCTTTCAAGAGCAAAAGCCGCGGCGCCCGGCGTCCCAGCCAGTCAGAACCGTGCCTTATGAGCAACGTGTCACGTTTGTCTTTATTGCTTCAAAATACAGCTTAATATTGATATCTTTGAGATGAGTGTAAATGGGAAAACACACCGAATGTACAGCGTTGCCTTGGGAACCTTGACTTGCTGATTTTTTTTTAATTTTTTTTTTTTTTCCCATTTGTGAAATGTAACGATAGAAACTCCGTGAAGGGAAGGTAGCATTAACCTGGTCGTGGGGTATATATAATGCAGGAAGGCTTGAACTTCTGGGACAGCAGCTATTTCTATGGATACAGTATGTTGAACAGACACGGAACAAAGAAAACCAAAACAGTTGGTTCTCTGCTGTCAAGGAAACAAGCTGCTCTTTCCGCTTAAATATCTCTTACCAAAACTAGGAGGAAAAAAATCCCCCAAAACTCGAGTTTGCACTTAAAAAGAAGAAATCTGACTTGCAGGCACTGGACTGAACGTGTTGCCAGGTATTTCAATAAGGGATATTGTTGTGTCTGATACAGATGAATCTACATGTCTTCCTGAAAGCCCCTGAGGTTAAGGTTATTCTTAAAGGTAAATATTAAATCATTTTTTTGAGAACAGTAGGACTCCAGAAGGAAAGTGAGAAAACATTCTGCAGTGTTCTGGGTTTTGTGCCGCATGCAAATTACTTATTTAGATTAAACTCTGTTATTTTTGCTCCTGTAATTCAAATTCCTTTTTTTTTTTTTTTTTTTGTCCCTATTCAAGCCATTAGGAGCTCTGTGGTTTAAAATAGCAAAAGCTAAACCTCACCTTTGTTGAAAAGCCGAGCATTTAAATGGATATATTACTTTCAGAGGTTATTGACAAAAGGTGTACTGACTAGAATTGCCTCATCTGATAAACAGAGTCAGTGAAGATGCACATGCATGTTCTAGATGATGCTTCCAATGTACAGGTTACACAGGAGACAGCAGCTGCTTAGAAATATGGTTAAGGTTCCACGAAAGAAAGGGGCTATAGGAAGAAAAAAAAAAGAAATTATTCATAACAATTTCTAAATCTTGGAGTTGCCTCCTGGTGAGTGACGTTCTGGTTGGAATGAGCTTCATCTCGAGCTTAAGCACTTGAGAATATTGCAAGACTCTGAGGGAAGAGCCACCCCAGAAAATAGGGCTCTTCCAAGACAGAAAAATATGCCATGGAAAAAAGGTTGTTGGTTCTGGGCCGTGGAGGCAGGTTGTGGAGCAGCACTGATGGGCTTACACGGATGAGGGCTGGAGGCTGCCTGTCCTCCCAGCAACGGGTTCTCTCCACGCACGTCTCCTCAGCTCCCAGCAATGGAACACTAAGATGTATTCAGCACTTTGCCCTCCTGCAACCAGGCATTGCCACAAACCACACCAGTGTACTCTTCCCGAGGGCTGGGTGCTGCAAGGGAGCCTGGCTGTGTCAGACAAGCTTATGTCTGGAGGCAACGTCTGCCTCGGGAGGAACTTACAGAGAAATTCAGTGTCTTTTGGCCCGTCACGTACAAGGGGTTAAGGTTGAGTTTTGAGGAGAGCCACCGTGAAAATCCCTGCGGCTTGTAACAAGTGACCAGAAGTAAGCCCTTTGCCTAGGCACCCCGGTGTGCCGTGTTAGCTTGGCTTGTCTCGTAGGCTAGAATTAGTTTTTCGAGTGTTTTTCTTGAGAGAAGGTTGTGAAGTGATTTAAAAACCCACATCCCTTAAGGAGCAAGGAGCTGATAGATTCAAAAAGCACGCTCTGAAATGTCGTTAAAGATGCTGCACACAGCCCCACGAAAATAGGAGTTACTACTGAAGACCTAGTGCTCATCCATAATTAACTTCACGGTGTCTTCTTCACAAGTGCATGGTTGATAACATTCTGTGTAGTAACCTTCTTCCCTTTGAATTTCCTGGCTTTTCTGACTTTGTTTAGACACTATTGTAGCAGAAAAGAGGAGCGGGTTTGGGGTAGGAGGGCTCGTTTGTACACTTCGGAATATTTGAGCTCTGTTTAGTCATTCTCATGTGTGAAATCCTTTATTAAAAACCCCCAAAAACAACAACAACAAAAAAAACCCCACCCCAAACCAGTTTATCTGCTACTTCGTGCTCTTTAGTACAGCACAGCTTGGTAGCACTAGGTACGTCTTGTTGAAAGTATGTCCATAAATATGTCCCTTGCAGCACAGAACAGCTTGTTAACTTGGCAATCCTCAGCAATTTGCTTTGAAAAGTTTGCCTCAGTTTTGATAGTCCAAATGTAGGGCAGAAACTCAGAGGAACTTTTTAGCTAATTTTATCAGTTGACACTTTCCTCCCCGTTTTAACCGCCTGCTTACTGGCACTAGGAGTGCAGCGCTTCTGCCTCCTCGTTCGGTACGCCGGGTTTTGGCAAGGCTCTTGTCATGTTCCATGGGCTGGGTCTGCTGATTCTCTGCTTTCCTAATGTACAATCTGCAAAAAAAAAAATAAAATATGGCGTGATCTCGAGGAGATGCCGTTGCAGTGTGTTAAGCACCCGTGGGGCCGGTGGCACCGCTCGACAGGGGACGGCATGGCTGCGGATTTGCAGCGCTTTCGGTCTGAAGGGAATTGCGGAAGCGGGCCAGCGCGGTCTGTCCCCGTGTCACGGGCAGGACAAATGGGGCACAGAGAGGACAAGTAAATCGACCGGTGCCCGGAGGCTGCAAAGGATCAGCAGCCTTGAGAAATACAGCAGATGTTTGCATGCCCGGTGCTGTCGAAAATTTCTACCCTCCTTTTTTTTTTGTTCCAGTAACGCTTTGGGCTCGCTTTGTCCGATACCCTTCTTCATGGGAGGATGGAAGTGGGATGCCTGCGTTACTTCTACCAACTGCATTAGGTTGGCTTGTGGGAGAAGCCCTGAAGTGAAAGCTCTCGAGTCTGTTTCTAATTTAACCACATGAGGACTGTGATGGGAAGTACTTCTAAGTGGGTTACGATGGTTAACTAAGTGAAAGATAATAACCCTTTGCCATTACTGTCCAGTAGGTCTCATTACTCCTCTGGGCATGCTCCTCTGAATAAATTAAGAGGATCCACTGAGAACTATTTTGCTTTGGGTTTGTTTTGTTGTTTGTTTTTTTTTTTAATGATTGCCAAAAGCCATTTGTTAGAATCGTACAGAATGTTTACAGATGCCTTAGGAAGAAAACAGCAGAATGTGGAACTAATTGTGTTTATTCAAGATAATTATGAAACACAAATGACCATTACTTACAACAAGTCCCCTGATGGCTGGAGTTAGACTCATGGGGCCAGGACCAAAGTCAGTAAAGAAAGGCCTTCATGGGCACTTGCGCTGTCCCTCTGGACACCACGTACCAGCACCAGCTCCTGCAGTCACTGCTCACCCCGCAGTGCTGCTGTACCCAACTCCTGTTCAGCACAGAACCACAGCTGCTAGCTTGGAGGAGGAAAGGTGGCAGGGAATGGTGAGTGCTTCAGAAGGAAGATCCTGCTGGGCTGAGAAGCTCTGAGAAATGCAACAGTGGGCTTTTCTGGCAGTTCAAGGAGAAATTCTGTCGCAGGACAGCGAACCTGCTCTGCTGCACCAGTGATGGGCATTAATCTCAGCAGAGAATGGGATGCATAAAGCAAATCTAAGGAGGTGACTGCTAATCCCACCGTAAAGAACAGGGCTGTGTTCCTCCCAGCACGGCTGGTCAAGCCATCCCTACGTGTCCATGTCAAACTGGTCTGCACCATTCCTCATTAACAGGGCAGTGCAGTGCTGGAATTGCATGAAGGTAGAAGAAGAAACATGGTGACAAATTTCATGGTGAACAAATTAAAGTAAATTGGATGCTAGATTAGGAGAGCTAAACAGAATCTGATTTCCTGGTTTTGTCTGGGGCACTGAAGTGTGTTTTTTTAATTGATCTAGGAGATTTTCTCTAATAATGGGTCAATATTGCCATTACAGTTTCATTTCGTTCACTTCATTCTCGCTGTTGCTGTGGTTGAATTCGTTTTGCTTTGAACAAAACAGGAGCTATTTACACTACCGAAAAATGTATTAGCATGTGGTTCTCATAGAGAGAGGCCATTTATATCCTTAGCAGTGTGAAAACATGATGCAGGCTGTGCTGCTTTTGTTGATTTAGTTTTCTGGCGACGTACACAAAATCCAAAGCTCAACAATGTCCAAAGGAAAAAACCAGGGAGTCCTTTATTGACTTTGGATCTTGTTTTCCCATACGGATGAGAACAAAACCGCGGTGAAATCCTGGCCCTTAAATCACCGCGCGCTCTGGTTCAGTGGTCACTTGACATGCCACGCGTGCAACTTATGTTAAATGTTATAAATCAACATTCGGTGTAGATTTCAAAATTCCAGGGAACAGGATGAGGGTTAGAACTGGTGCACCAATACAGAATTGTTGATGAGGGTTGAAAGCCACCAGCAAATACATTGTGATTGATAAATGCCGGCAGCTCAAGGGGACCAGAAAGGGTCTCAGCACAATGGTTGGATCTTAGCACTCTGGGTCCCTGTTAACTGAGCTCTCATGTTTCAGTCTTGGGGCTTTTTCCTGGGAAAGAAAATCTCCACTTAGCTCAGTGTTTAATATGGCCAGAAGAAATTGGACCGAAATCTCAAATTAATTCTCAAAAATTTTGCAGATGGTTTATCACACCTCCTGTGGTTCTTCAATTTCTGAGGTAAGTAATAGTAAGTTCACTCCTGTCCAACAGTAAGCCCCTTGTTGTCATTGTTTTCCCTTGCCCTTTTCCGTACTCTCTCCTGAAGGTACTGCCAAGACCTCAGGCTCTCGCCAGTACCCCCAGAGATGTGCTGGTGCCAGGCAGGAGCAAACCACCATGGGCAGGAGTCACTTCCCAGGGGGAGAAAATGAATTTTGGAATTACAGAATCGTAGAATCATTTTGGTTGCAGAAGACCTTTCAGATCATGGAGTCCACCCATTCCCCCAGCAGTGCCAGGGCACCACTACCCCCTGTCCCTCAGCACCACAGCTCCACAGCTTGGAAACCCCTCCAGGGATCACGGGGACTCCATCACCGCCCTGGGCAGGCCTGGACAACCCTTTTGAAGGAAAGCAAAAGGGTTGTCAACCAAGACCTTGCCCATCCTGGGGAGCAGGCACAGGCACTGGCACTATTGTTGTTTTTGGGCATGGTTGTGAGAGAGCAACAGGAGAGGCAGCCCCAGCAGCAAGGTCCAGGCGCTGCTGGTCTCTGGGGAAGAACCCCAGCAGGGTCCTCTCCACCTTCCGCTGGGCTCATGGCAGAACCAGACACTTCTCTGTGGAGAGGGAATCAGCAAAGCAGGTTGTTTCAGGTGGACTGAAATGATTTGTGATGCTGGGTGGAATGTGGTGACTCCTTTTTGGTTGTTTGGAAGAGGCATGGATTTAGGAGAATTCAGGAGGCTTTTCCTGTAGCATTTCTGCTTTGATTTTTATTCCTCCATATAATGGGTGATGCAGCTATAAGAAGGGAAAATTATTTTAAAAGGGCTGAAGAACCTCAGAAGGAAATTAAACATGTAATAGTGTCAAGTAAAAAGCTTCAGCCAGGTTTGAAAATTTTTCCATGGGTTTTCATTTAATAGCTGTAAACAATGTTTTACCTACTTTTTCTCATTACCTTTTCAGTTCAGCCAGCTCAGACTGGAGGGTGAGTCCCTCCTGGTGACAGCCCTTTTCCCTGCCTGTTACAGGGACCAGGCTGTGCTGATTTCACGTTTCCCAAGCCATATTTTTAGCCAGAAGGAAGCCTTACCTCTGCCCTGTGGGGCCGTCGCTTTCTTCTGCCACTGCCCTTAATGGTACAGGTCGAAGGGATATGTGAGGGGAAGGAGGAGGAGGAGGAGCAGAAGGCGAAGAGCATCACGGGGTGAGCAGTTTATACGAGTGAGAGCTCCTTCAATCTCTTGTCCAATGCGTCTGGGCAAGGAAAAGAATGGGAATTAATTTTATGGGAGCTGCAATATAATAACAACAATGAAATATTACTAGTAAACTCTATTTTTTTATTATTTTTTTTTTAAAAGAAGCAAAAAAGCTTGTTAAAATCTCCCAAGAAGTACACGGTATCTCTTAGCAAAGCAAAACCACAGACTGCTGAGCTTGCCCTCTAAGCCCACATTTGAGTAGGGGCTCTCACATTGGACAACTGTCTTCTGAGACACCTAGTGATGCCAGAAGTGCCAAGAAAAGGACCTCTGCCTTCCTTCCCTTCCCACAAGGGTTAACGAGCTGCCCATCAGTAACCACCCCGCTCTCCTCATTCTCCAGCTGATCCCCCCGTCCCTGCCGAGCCGCCGAGGTGAGAGTTCGCTGACAGAGGTGGATGAGGTTAAAGATAATAAGAGTCTAAACATCCAGAGGGAGTTCAGCTCATGTACAAAGTCATAATTACATAAGCCATTACCATCGTCCGGGCGAAAAGAAATCGCTGCAAGCAGGGCTAGGAAACATTAATAAAGACAGGCTTTAAAAGCAGGGCTGGAAAATATCCGCCTTGCTCCCGTGGATGCTCCATGGCTTTGAGCTAGGCTATAAAATGAGGGTTGTTTGGTGATTCAAGTAGAAACCTGTTAAATGGATAACCTTGTTGCAGCAGATTTTAATTCTTTTAGCAGGTCTGTTCTTTCAACAGGTATTGATTCAAGCAGCCTCTGCTATTTTTATCCAACCCGTTCTAGAGGCGCAGAAAATGCCACTGAGGATTTAAACCCCCAGAAAGCTGCACAGAGGCAGGGTTCGTAATACGCTGCTTGCTGCTTTCGCAAGCTGGACAAACCTCGTACGTCGTGGGCCAAATTATGCCCTTGGATGAGTTCTCCTGACTCCCACTGCTGTCAATGTGGCTGTCATAGAAAGCGGTGGGAGACCAGCTTGTGCATCCAAAGAGGAATCTGGCCTCAAATCCATTGTGCTCGTAGTCCTTCTGACTTGGGTATTGCTCGTGCTTGTTTGTCGAGGTACAAGAAACACATTTAAAGATATTCCTAAAAAAAATGAAAAGGGGGTGCGGGGATAAGAGACCTTTAGTGCTGCAATGTTTTGTTTGTGTGTGGTAATAATTACTGGATGTTCTTTATCCAAGTTTTCCTTGAAAAGTCACTAGGGAGATGGGTTTATAGAAATCTAGTGTTTCTACAGCCTTCTGAGGTTTGGGCAGGCCTGGCTGATATCCCCTACAAAGTGAGCAAATGTGGTCATTTTGTCCCAGGTTTCACTCTGCCAATGCTCAGGCTGCCCATCGGTGCTGCCCTCCCCAAAGACAATGCCTGAACAGAGCCATGCAGGAAACATGCTGCTACTGCTGTGTTGCAGCAGCTTCCCCTCTCTTCCCTCGGGTGGCTTGTCTGGGAGTAAAGGATGGTCTGGGTGAAATCATTAGCAGATATAAAATGCCAGGAAAAGACACTTCTGGGATAGGTAACCCCTAGGAAACTCGGGCTGAACACACCCTATGCATCTCCCATGGCTGCTATGGTGGGGAGCATGGACCAGAGGCCCCACAGATGGGGGCAGGAGGGACGGCACTAAGGGCCAGCTCCTCTGGAGCTGTTCCCACCGGCCCCTGCGAACGTCCTCCGGTGTCCTGGCCACCTCTGTCAGCTGGATACCAGGTTCAAGATTTACTCCTCTCGGACACGGTTGCTTTGAATTTATTTTATTGCTAGGCAGCTCGTTGGAGTGGTGAATTTATACATGCACTCAGCATTGTCATAGTCATATCTCGCCTGAGGGCATACTGATCCTTGTTACCATATTGACTTGATGCTTTTACATCTGCCAGCAATAGGTCTACACATTTTTTTTTCTACAAAGATTGCACATTTTCCTTCCCCTGCCCCAAATCTCCTTCCACACAGTCTCTTTTTATTAAGGTAAAACACTTTCTTTTTCTTAGTGCAGCTTTTCGAACGTGGGTGTGTTTGCTCAGGTGAAGGCTGCGCGACGATTTCCGCCGCTAAGGAAAAGCAAGGGCAAAGCAAACTGTCTGAAATTAATTGGCAACAGAACTTCCTTTCTAAATTATAAATATCCAGGAAGCGAGTTTTGCATTTGCTTTCCAGAGGGCAAGACACAAAGCAAAGGGGTAGGTCGTTACCTGGTCATTTCTGATGACAGCGCTGAAGAGCAGGGCAGCAGCAGCACGCTGGTCCTTGGTGCCTGATGCCCTTGCAGCACCAGAGTTGCCACCACAGGCAGTTTCTTCTTTTCACTCCTGGTCTCCGTGCAGTTTGAGCTGTGAAAGGTCACTGACCAAAAGCAGGTGCTAAAGCGGGGCCAAAATAGTTTTTGCTTAACTTTTAGCGTTTGCTTAACTGATTACCGGTTACAAATCTGACACACAGCAGACATAACAGTGCTCTCAAGGAGATTAAAGGATTAGGCACTCACTAGCTTAATCAGATTAATCAGAGATTTTGAACACAATATGTAATTCTATCCGCGGAGGGGATACCTGATAGCCCCACGCTGGCCCAATTTGGGAAGGGATACTGGGGATGGACAGAGCAAGACAAAAGAGGGCAGAAAAAGCTGCCGGTTATCACAGGATATTTCTACATGGTGCGCTTGCAATACCACTGAGAGACCCTCTATTTTCTAGTGGCATCACAAATTTGCAGAACATCACACCACCACCAGCCAGTAGCCTACGCAAAACTGCAAGACAACTAACATCATGTCCTGCTCTAAGCTCGTGATACCGGTGTACAGTAAGCATATGTGTGTGGTTTTCCTCATTTAATTTGAAGACCAAGTTTTAATCTGTGGGGAGAAATTCTTTTTCGCTTTTTTTTTGTTCTTTGATGCCGCAGCATCCAAGAGCTGAAACATGAAAGTGTGGGGAAGGACTGTGTAAAATAGTAAATGCTTTGTGACGAAATTGGAAGGTGCCGTTTGATACAGTAAGATATTCCGGAGTAGGAAACAAAAAACCCCAAAGGTTTGCTGTCATCTGTGAGAGCTGCCAAAGGTAGAATTTAAACCTGGTTTTACCTGTGGAGAAGTCTGGTATTTTTGCAGCAAACATGTGTTTCTGTTTCACACGATTTGAATAAAGGGGACAGTGGGGCGGAAGCTCAGCCTGCTGAAACCGAGGTTCTGCTGTAGGAGAAGGTACTTGACAGCTCTGCTATTTCTACCAACAATTATTAAAGGGAAACCGTAGACAATATATGAGCCCTGTTTTCACACGTGAAGAAGAGGAGCAAGGAAAAATCCCCGTAACTGATTCTATCTTAATCTATCACCCTCTTCGTAACAAAACCCCAGAACGTTCTCTTCTTTCTTAATGCCTTTTTTTTTTTTCTCATTTTCCCGTTGGGGTTTTTCCATTTCTGGGATAGTGACCTTAACAAGTTCCCTCAGCATTCTGGAAGGTGCTGATCTCATGTCTGAATCATATCTCCCTGACATCCAGGCTTCAGGAAAGGAGCACTTTTAAGAAAGAGACAAACAAACGAATCTCCGTGTGCTTCAGGAGAGACGCTGCCGTTGGACGTAGGCCAGGTTTTCGCTCTGAAGGATGCTCTGCGCTTGGCAAAGCCCGGGAACGTGCGTCTGCGATGGCTCTTCTGCTGAGGTTTGGAGATTTCACAGTTCCAGTTCTTTCAAGGAGGAACTGCGGCGCGGCGGGAACACGGCGGCTAGCGAGGGAAAATCGCGTTAGCGGCAGCGCAGTGTTTGTTCGGCGGGAACTGCAGAAAGAAAACTGAACTCTGGGAGGGAAAGGCCCGAAGCGTGCGGCCTGGGCCCGGGCTCAGGCATGAGCTCCGTGTCCAAGCCGGGTCAGGGTGTGCGGCCTGGGCCCAGGCTCAGGCGTGAGCTCCATGTCCAAGCCGGGTCGGGGTGTGCGGCCTGGGCCCGGGCTCAGGCGTGAGCTCTGTGTCCAAGCCGGGTCGGGGTGT
>WTSP01001599.1:1957-12762 GCA_025331215.1 Actenoides lindsayi | reverse complement strand
CAGTGTCCAGCCGGGCTGGGAATCTCTCCAGACAAGGAGACTCCACAGCCTCTCTGGGCAGCCTGGCACAGCCTCCCCCACCCTCACACCACAGTTGTTTCTCCTCCTGGTTTTTGGCAGTTTGATGCCTGTTGCCCCTTGTCCTGTCTCTGGGCATCACTGATAAAAGTCTGGCCCCATCCTCTTGCTCAGCATTGCTCAGCTCCCCTCTCAAGCTGCTCTTCCCCAGCTGAACAGCCCCAGGGCTCTCAGCCTGTCCTGGGCACAATACTAATAGAGTTTAGACTGGGCAAGATGGACCAAAGTCTCTCTCATAGCATTCCTTTTTCCCAACCCAGTGATCAAATAGTCAGTATCTGGCACCTATAAATCCGAAGGATTCCCTGTACTTCAGTATGAACAAGGTGTCTGCGGGATTTTGATGATTATTTTCTCTGAATGCTCCTTTCCTTCAGCAGTTGCTGTGTATTTCAGGCTAATGTGAACAGTTCCCATCAGACTGAGCCCCGGCAGCGCTCACCGGTTCTTGCCGGATAACGATTCTGTGATGCCCTGTTTGTGAAACCTTCCTGCCCAACCCTGACAACGTCTCCTTAATAAATCTGAGCTCAAATGACTAGTGCAAGGTGCTGGTAGCAGAATAATAATAATACTTTGTAAAAATACCAGCCGGCCAGCCCCCACACTAGAGGAGGTATTTAAAAAAATTAGAACATCTGAGATAAAAAGGTGTAGGGAACATGACAGTCTGTCAGTAGAAGTCTGAGCTGATAAAGGCAGCAGTTTGTTGAAATGTAACGGCCTTCTACTGAAATGCTGGGAGAGTAGCAAGGCACCCATGCAAAAACAACAACAAAAAAAGGGCAAAAAAAAAAAAGGCTGAATGAACATTTTAATTAACTCATGTGCAATTTTAATTAAAAACATAATGTGTCAGGAAAATGAATAATGCCTTGGGGCAATAAGATAGCTAGATTTTCTGTTCAGTCTTCTGCTTCGTATCTTTTATGGAGGTAGGATATTAGTGTTAAAGGGAAAAAACCCACCCCCTTCCAGCCTCCCACCCCCTCTCCCCAAGAACACGCAGTGTACCAAAAACCAAAGGTGTGGACAAAAGGAACAGGGCTGAGGCCGAGTGTGGGACAACACATTCTGCGTTTCATTGTGTTGGTTTGGCTTTTAACTCAGAAAACTTTGACCTTCAACTTCAAAGTCAGTGGGTTTGGTCTTCACATGCTCAGAAACTGTGGATACTCCCATTTTTTTTGAGTGAAAACATGAAATGTCTTAGTGGTACTCATATTATTTGTATCATCAGACCATGATGAAGAAGAGGTGGTCTCCATCCCTCACAGATGAAGCTGGTTTAATCCACTGGGGATTCTGTAACAAAAGATAACCAAAAATATTTACCGGGGGGGGTGTGTAAAAAAATAAATAAATACAGTTTTCAAGTATTAGAAATGAAAAGGAACAAAATCTACTTAGGGGAACAAAAGTTGAGGAAAGTTAACTTCTCTCCAAATGGAAAATGTGGAATGTCCAAACCTATTTACTTCTTTCCTTTGCCCAGATACTGCTCAGCCCTCGCTGAATTGAAGGAGATTTGAAATTCTAGCAGCTATAGCATAGCCTGGGGCAAAGGCAGGGTCACGAGCACCATCATGTAACACATTTTAAAGGCTGTCAGAGATGTTTCTTCAGTCTCTGTGTCCTCAGCAGTCCCAGAGTTGCTGGCTTGCTGCAGGGACTTGCTACCTGGTCGTACTTCTTCCGTGGCTCACATCATTTTGACCGTAAATCACATCTACGCTGGGGGAGGCTCTTCCCCTTCACATGCTCTGAAAGCAGGCGAAGCTTTGTGTGCAAAGGGTGCTGGGCCACGTCCAGTCAGCAGCAGGTTTTGCAGATCTCTTGTCCCACAGGCTTCCGTGGGAGGTCCTGACACCCAGGAGCTCCTCCAAACACCCCACTGTGTGATTAAGACTCTAAATTTCAGCTGCTAGCTTTGAAATCTTGGTGCCAGTTGCAAACAAAGTTTCTGGTCTGATTTTCCTTTTGCTCTTCTGAAAGCAAGCAGGAAAAGAAGGTGTGATGCTGTGATAAACGCAGGGGGGGCAAACCTCTTCATGGTGCTGCCAAAACCAAAACCCCTTTGTACCATGGCACTGCCTAAACCAAAACACCCCGAGATGTACAAAGTAAGTCTTGTATGTGCTGAAGGTGCTTTTCTCCCATATCCTGTGTCTGGACCAAGCATTGTATGGTTTAGTTCTAGATAATCTTGTGAAGAGTAGGGAGTTGGACTTGATGACCCGTATGGGTCCTTTACAATTCTCTGGTTCTGTGATTGACACAAATAACTGTGAAAGGAAGTGAAAGGTTGTCGCTCAGGCTCTGTAAGGACCAAGTCTTGACAAGCAGCCCAGGTAGAGCATCCTAACTGTGCCCTGCTGCCCTTGCAGCCCAAAGGCATCGTGGTCAACAGCTGTAGCACTCTCCTTTCTGAACTATGTATTTGTTTATTCATTTTGAGTGGGCCAATTTTAGACAATAGGAATTGGATTTCTGGTTTCCATGATTTTTGGGTTTGGCAGGAAAAAAGGGCAAAGGTTTTTATAGAAAAGAGAGATGTCTAAACCGATTCCTCATCTCCTAAGCACCATTTACTGTGTCACTCCACCAGTTAAGTGAGTACAAGAAACGTATTGAATCGGTCTATATTTTAGGCCTGTGATGGGTGCTGGGTTTTTATTGTCATGATTCGTACATCAAATGACAGGCTCTAGCACAGCTAACAAACAAAAAGTGTAGCTCCAGGTTGCATGCACAATTGCTGACCAGCTATGTTTTAGCAATATACCTGCCATTTATGTTTACTTCTCATAAATGAGGTTGCTTTTGTGGCACAATAAGAGTTAATTTTATTAAAATTCTGGAGAATATTCCAGTTTAATTATTTTTTACTTCCCCCTCCTCCAGTCATTCACTGGATTCTGAGACTGTTGTTCACTGGAGGAATAGTAACACACCGTTTGATTTAGGAGAGCAGTCACCGTTCATGTTTCAAATCCTGAATATTCACAATAAGCTGAGGCAAATTATGACAGAATTATTCATCAGATTGCTTTGAATAACAAATAAATGCCGTGGAATTACCGGCTTCATGCAGACGCTTCACAAAGGGGCAAATACGGTAAAATGGGTTAAATAAATTCTCCGGTGCTGATTAGGGTTTAGACTCCTAGACTCTGAGCAGCAAGTTGCTTTGCAGCTTACCCCGTTGATGTCAGTGGGATGGTCTGTGCTGGTGTGATTTGCAATGGAAAGAGTTCACCCTGGAAATGTCTGAGCCTGAATGGAGCAGGCAGGGACTGAGCAGCAGCTCCAGAGACTGGCTGACAAGTTATTTTCTCTCAGTTCCTGCTTCAATCGCTGTGGTTAACAGCTATTAAAACTATTTATTTGTGGTTTGCTCAGTAGAGATTTGTCTGCGTCGAAGCTGGAGCCGAAATTCAGTCGGTCGCATTTGCTTTGGTAGAAGTCCACATGGGGACACTGCTGCAATAAATGTGCCTGCTTTTGAGACAGCCCAGGATTGAAGTGAAACGAAAGTACTGCTAGCTGCAAAAGCAGGATCTTTTCATGGACTTCATCAAGAGGCACAGGCACAGCTTAAAGGCGAATTAAATAATGCCTCCCCAGGCTCCAGACAGACAAGCTCGCTATCATTTCGTAGCCTAAATTTAAGGTCTCGTTTCTAAAAGCATTCCAGGAAAAGTGCTTCCCCAGCCCCTTCGAGTGCCAGCCAACAGAGTTACCTGCCAGAGGAGCCACCTCTGCCCCTGAGACCCGACCGGCAGTTAAACGTTGGATCGCAGAGACTTTCCTCCCTGGGAAAGCTTCTTTCTGTACCTGCAGCCACTTGCCTACAGGTCAGGGGTGGCAACACCAGTGACACACAACTCGCTGCTCTGGTTTAGGGGCACAGAGGTTATTCGGACCACTGCTGTAAACCAGAACTGCTCATGATAAGCTCTTCTCGCTTGATTGCCCCCCAAAGTGACTTTTAGTCACAACACAAATAGGATGGTGCTCGGCCTTCCAGGTTATGTGGTTATTAGTCTTTTGCAAAATGCTTGTGAGGAAGGACCTGAGTGATTATGAATGGACCTAAACATGAGTGGAAAAAGGCCCACGAACCCTTTACAAGGGAGTTTAACGCCTGTAAGGGAATCCAGATCAAGTTGACTCTTCTTCTATAGATCCCCACAAAAGTTTTGTACATCAGTTGTGAGCCCTAAAGCTTCACCTACAAAAAGAGGGGGCCAGGTCGGTTACAGACAAGTATTTACATACAGTATCTGATGTTTGTACGCTCTGAAAGTCCATAAATATTTACGTGTTTGCAAGCAGATAAACAGTATCTACAGTTTTTTTGACCGGTCTATCTAAACCATGGTCTTGCAGGTTCCAGCAGCAGGCTCTGCCCCTCACACTGAAGTTTCCCTGTCCAGCAGATACTCACTGTCAAGGGGAAAAAAAAAAAGCAACAGAAGAAGTTTTCAAAAATTGAGAGGAAGGAGGTTTTGCACTCGCCGTTGACGTTCCCTGCTGCAGATGCGAAGATAATTAATGTAATCTAACACATCTTGAGGTAAACTAATGTGCATACAGATATAAACAACAATTTCAATCTCTTAAAGAGCACAAATCTGGTGCTTATTAGAACAGTTCATCATCAGCCCCGCTTTAAGTTCTGCATGAGAATATGCTGTAATGAGGAATTTAAAATCCTCTAATTAGACATGATTTTATAAAACAGATAGATAATTAAAATGGTGAGGCTAACACAGAGAAGGATGAGAAAACACTGTAAAACAGACAGAAAGGGAGAAAAGGGTATAAATAAAGGAAAAAGAACCGCAAAGCATCACCGCTGTATCAGATCCATCCTACAGAATGGGGGGTGTACTGCAGTCTTAGATTTCACAGCGTAAAAAAGCTCCTATCAAACATTTTTTATAAGGTTCCGCCAGTGTGGGTAGATTCATACTGACAATTTTATTTGATTAAAGGACGCTTACTAAGCCTTGGGCTTTATTTTCCTAAGTTTTAGCACTGCAGCACAGGAAATTGAGGTCTGTAGACCATCACTGTTAAAGCTGATGGAAACACATAGGTAATGGTTCTTAGGCGTAGAGGCGTCGCAGGGCTGTCTGCCCTCATTTGTATGCAGTGAGAGGCTGGAACAAATAAAAAATGTTTTCTATTTTAAAGAAGGAGGGTGATGTTCTTCAGCTAAAAGAGAGGAAGGGGTAAGAAGTTGACTTTGCAGTGATCAATTCTTCCTCTTCCAGCAGGTAGGGGATGCTGAAGGCTTGGGTGTCCCCCGGCAACACGCAGAGAACAGCCTGGCTGAGGACGAAGGTGACAGAAGAGGACTGACCCTCGTTAGCAAGGTGCATTGCACCCCAAGAGAAGGGCGGTCTCATTTCCTGCTTATTAACGCATTTAGGAAGGTGAGTTCATTTTGCCTTTGTAGCTTTAACAGAGACACTTTAAAAGGCTCGGGAACAAAACTTGTAACTGGGAGACTCACTTTGTTTTGCGCTGTGACTGAACCAGCTGATCTTCCCCAACGGCTCAAGCAATTTCCAGATTGCAAGAGGGGATGCCACAGGCTGGCTGGATACTGAGCAAGCGCCTACCCAAAGAGTCGCTTCATTTCCAAATGCTCCTCATACCAGTGGGAGAAATTCGAGGAAGTACATATGCTGCTTCTAGTTTCCACAATATTTTGGGTGTGACTGACTAGACTCATATGTTCCCGCATTTCACCAGCAGACACGTATTGGACTCGGAAACAATTCCACGCAACCGATAGGAAAGTGATGTGCGAAGCCAAGAACGCTCTTTCCTAAGATCTTGCCAGCTGCCCTTGATCAATAGATGGAGGTCACCTCGCTCAGACACATAGATCTATTTCTGATCAACCCGTTCTAGCTGCGTAGCTGGGAAATTCTTTAGCAGTTAGGAGCTAATCTGCGTACGTTAAAAGAGCAATGTTCCCTTCTACTGATAAATAAATATCCATCAATGTTGCAAGTGATAATGTTTATTTTGTGAGGAATTATTCAGTCTTGACTAAACCCACGAATGACAGCAAAGAGAAGGCAGCTGGAGACTCATCCAAAAGTGAACTTGTTGAGTAAAAAGGTCTTAGTACGATGTTTTGACGCGCTTGTTCGGCAAGAGGTGACCAGAGCAGATAAAATCTGTCTGTCTTCTTCCTCTTGCAAATAAAGCAAGAAAAATTGCTTTCAGAGAGAAGTCTGAAAGTCGACTAGGAAGAAAATAGCCCCTAAACTAGAACCTTTTGAGAGAAACTGAAATGATATGGTGGAAAGGCTCCTTTCCTTTTTATTTTATTAAGCAAAAAGATGAGCAAATTCTTCTTCCTTCTCACCCAAAATCCACTGATTCACAAATTAAGCTTTGTTCAAGGTGTTACAACGATTTCAAAAGGATTTTTCTCCTTAGTGAACATCTGATCTGTTCCTGTCAAAAGGCATTTTTAGGCTGTCTCTTCCCGCTTTTTCCCAGTAGATAGTTTAAATTGGAGTATGTTCTGAAAGATTTTCACACTGCAGGTGGGCTATTGGGACCTTTAGAAGGTAAGACCTGATTATTGAATAGCCATGGAGAATGTGTCAGCTCCACATGGAGAAGAAGAGGGTAACAAATACCAAAAATCCTCTGATGGAAAAAAATACTTAATCAGGGAGAGTGGTTAGGTTTATCTAAGAAAAAGAAGTGTTGGATATTGAAAGTTATAATTTCACACCGTAACCACAAAGGACTCTGTTTTTTAGCAGAGCTGAGAAGCTGCTGCAGTCCCCAGCTACAGAGGTGTGAAATGTTTACTTAGGAGGTGCAATTCTTTGCGAACGACAATGCAAAAACATTCATACCTATGAGAAAAGCCCGTCTCCACACACCCATGAATATACCTAAACCTCCTGGATTACATCCACCGAGCCTGATGAAGGAAGAAATATTTCCTGGGCCGACCTCTTCCCCAGTGTCTTACTGGGAACTTTTCCCCCAGGAGCTGCTCAGCCTGTGGAGCATCGCACCAAGCCGTGGCCCTTCTCCTTCCCCGGTGCCATCCACCCTCTGGCCATGCTGGTGTTCTCCAGAGGTTTGAATGCAGGCAGAGACATTACCAAGGGTGAAGACTGGCGCAAGCTTTACTAAGACCACTGCCCTACGTGTCTGTTTGCTTGAGACCTTTGAGAGCAATGACAACCCAGCTGGCCTTGGATTATCCATTCACAGCAACACTTTGCCTCATAATTGAGTTAAACCACTAGTTATTCCTGTAGCCAGAAAGCATGAACGGGATGATAAGGGAAGAGTGATTTACAGTCGCTTGGTATCTGAAAGGTGTAGCGTTCTATTTAACAAATAGTATTCCTCTAGATTGGAAAACATCATAAACACATTGGAAAACCCTCGGCCCAGACCCATCAACCACATGTATTTTTTTTAACATTTTAATTTAGCTATCTGTTTTGGATTACATAAATAATAATAATAATAAAAAAAAGAATTCTGCATTTTCTCTCTAAAATAAATCAATTCTGCTGCATTGGAATTACCGCTGAGATCGAGCATTAGGGAATGTATAAAACTGCATCTTTAACGGGCACAACAACATTTCTCAATGAGAATCAAGCCGTTTGCAGTGACCTTCATGTTGATCAGTGGGGGGTCAGTGCTGGCATTAAATCATTTTGATTCACAGATGAGATCAACATATTCATATTTGTTTGCCAAATGTGTATTTTAATTTAAGCTTCCTCTGATTGATGCGTGTAATTTATGCCGCTTAGAACTAAGGCGTCATATTTTTCTTTTTTCCTGACTAACCGGGGGAGACTTTCTTGGAAACAGATAAAGGAAAGAGTCCAGTAATTTGTAGCAATGTGACTACAGCCACACATGTTCTAGAATTAATGTTCTTCATTAGGGTGAGGAGTATCAGCTGTATATATACATCAGGATTTTAATTAACTTCGTCCCCACAACAGGACACATGATTCAAACTGTTTCTCCTTTATTCCTTATTAGATAAAAAAAACCGCCACCAACCTAAAACACAACAAACCAACATGATATAAAGTCAAAACAAAAAACCCAACCAAACCCCAATCCCATGCACGTGCAACAATAAGAAATAAAATTTAAGAGTTGTAGTCAAGGTCAAGAATCTTTCTGGAAGTCAGAATTAATCATGGGGTGGAGCTTGGCGCTGGCTGCTCACGGAGCTGTGCTCCGAGGGAGAGGTTCTCAGTCCTACCTACCCTGAGTAGCCCAGGCTGACAAAGGGTAGTGACTCAGCCATGGGGTAGTTTCCCTTCTTTTCACTTATTTTTTGGGATGGACGCGATTCCATTTACAAGCGACGTGTAATTGGTTACAAAAACCACAAGTGCTGAAAAAGAAGAAAGAGTTGGGCTCTGAGGTCAGGGTATTTTCTGGGGGGAAAAAAATAAATGACTAATCCTCTGCAGAAAAAGTTTTCCAAGGCATGTGAATCTCACTCATCAGCTGCTTTCTCCACATCTCCAAATTTCCAAATGGCATCATGTAAAAAACTGCCACCGAGCAAAGGAAGCCCTTGGGAAAGTGAGAGGGGCAAGAGCAGGGCAGTGAATTTCATGCTGTGCATTTACAGCGATAGCGTTGCTACCATTTGGTAAAGAAAAAGGCAACATTGAGTTAAACAAGGTTGAGCAGTTTCAGAAGCTTTCTTCCATTGGATTTCACTTGTCCAGGGTAGTAGTTTGAGGTTGGTTAGTTGTTTTTTGTGGGGTTTTTGGGGTTGGGGAGGGTGTCCTCTATTTGTGAAATAAGGCATATAGACTATACCTGAAATCGCTTTTTTAAGGCAAGTATTTGCCTCATGTTTCTTCCATTTCAAATTGCATTCCTTCATTTCATCAAATGCTTAAATGGCTGAAGTGGAGACGCTGAGAGTTTGGATTGCAGGTACATCACTTCCTTACAAGAAAACGTTTCTGAATATTCAGTTATATTATTCAGTTACTCTGAATATATGTCCTACCTCTGTGCCCCTGCACGGTGTCTGGTTTAGTCAATGGGAAGAAGAGGTGGATGCTGATCAGTGGAAAGAGGTATATTGCTGGGAAGAAGTAGATTTGATGCTGAAGGTGGGACAGGTTCCCATAGCTCTGAAATAGTGGGAATAGATGTGCTGCAGAGAAACGTGAAGGATCCTGACGTGCTGACAAAATGTCCTAGAGATCTTGGCACCGGCTCTTAGACAGCACAGTCCTGGTAAAATAAAACGAGTCTTTGTTTGCTGTTTTCCAGCAAGTTTTCATTATTTGTTTCTGGTATCTTAAACTGTCCTGTAAATCAGAGTAATAGAAAAGATGCCTTTTATCAGTCTGGAGCCCCTGGAGCCAGCAGCTCCTTTAAATCTTTACGTTTCTGATAAAATAAATTGTATATTTAAAGGACAACAAATTGCATAAAGTTTTGTTTCACTGTGTTGCAGGGATTTAGAAAACAGCGTTGGATTATAAACTGATTTTTTTAAAAAAAAGAATTAGGCATTTTGCTGTTATATCAAACCTTTTAATTTGGTAATAACCACCTCAAAGCTATTGTAGGTTTAACACTAACACGTTTGGTGCTCATCTGACAACAGGACGCTGTCTGAATTTTATTCTAGGGGAACAATGGTATTGTTTTGAGGGTAAGAAGAACTCTAACTGGGTGGTTATGTCTGTTGTATAATAAATCAAGATGTTACAGTAAACCTACTGTACATCTAGAGCTGTATGCCTGGAAGCAGAGCTGGCAGCCAAAATCCAGGTTGCACACCCCCTTTGTTTATGAACATCAAAAAAACTGCCTATTATCAAAGCCTTTTATCGGCTGATTATTTCCATACCATCATTTTCCTACACCATTCCAGCTGCCAGTAACCCAGAAATATTGTCAAATACCTCTGAAAAAAAACCCCCAACCCAAGCTGACGCTGGCTCTGCAGGTTGGTGGGATGAGCTCCCTCTCGTACAGCGGAAAGCTGACTACTTTCCAACAACTTGATTTCACAAATGGAAAAACAGCATCTGTTTTCCTGCAGCTCCACATATGGCTCTCGCCGTCGCTGCGCGGAGCCCGGGCAGGTAAACCCCGCGAGCGCGACCCTCCGGAGCCCCGCAGCCCCTCGGGACCGGCCGGTGCCGCAGGGACGCGAGGGACACCGGCTCCCCGGGCACTTGGAAGCCCCTATTTCATCAGCCTATGCAAAGCACCCCTCCCGACATCAGTTTTGGGGGGGAAAAAGCTCAGATGGGTGTTTAGGGCTCCTGCGCTTGGCTTTTCGGTGCAGGGATTTCAGCCCATCTACTCCAAGGCGGGATTGCTCAAGGGCTTCAGGAAACACCTCGCTGTCGGCAGCGGAGCGTGGGGGGACCTCAGGTAATTTGCAGGCAGAGCGGTGAGCGCACATGCGGAAAGGAAGCGGAGCATCTCTGCTAGAATTAAGATAAAATGCTTGCTTTTTCTTTTTCTTCATGGCACAGGATTATTTTTGGCTCTGTAATGTATGCGATCCAGCAGCTCTTGCTGGTCCATTCGGAGGAGTTTGAAGCTGAAGTCAGATAAAAATATCCAGGCTTCCCCCCCCCCCCTTTTTTTTTTTTTTTTTTTTTCTTTTTTTTTATCCAGGTTGTTTTGGAAGGTGAGGGGGCTGGCGGTGGCAG
>WTSP01001598.1:0-19133 GCA_025331215.1 Actenoides lindsayi | reverse complement strand
CAAAACGTCCATGTTTGCCTGTTACAGCTGTTGAAATACTTTGGCAATTTTACGAAATGCCACGTTTTCTTTTCCGCTCCCCCCCCCCCCCAGCCCCACGAAGGGGTTGGTGAATTGCAGGGATTACAGCACTCCCACCTTCAGCTCTCAAAAGAAAGACGTTTCCCTTGCCAGGGAGGGAACCCACGAGCCATTATGAAAGCAACATAGTTGTCGCTCTAAAGCAGATCAAATAACCCTTGACTAGGAATAAAAGGGTCCCTGAGGAGCGGCATCGAGAATGAAGAGAGGAAGCAAGACAAGAGAAAACATTCCTACTTTCTCCAAAGGAAGGCAGCACCTCGCAGCTACAAGAGCTTGTCTCCCTTGTGTGATGTTTACTCACTTATTGACCACGGGGCAAGTCATTTTAGTCTCCATAGGGCTGATGTATCAAAGAGTCTTGGGAGAAACTCAGCTGCAGACTGCAGGGCTCAGCATTTAAGCGTACATTTTAACTCTCAGCATTTGTGGAAGCCTCATTAGGCCGAGTTCGTTGCACAATTGAGTGCTACATGCCTTGATTTCCACAAAAAGAACAAAAATATGTCCCCACAGCTCAATGGAGCCTATGAGGCTTCACTCATTAAATGTCTAACCCGCTGAAAGTCTGATTTGAAGATGCTGGAATAGTGCAAGACATTGTTACTGACATTATTGTTATTAAAGGAAGAATAAAAAAAAATATTATTCCTAGCTAGGAAGGTCATACCAAACTACCAAGCCAGAGATAAATCAGCCAAGGTCTCCAAAAAAAGACATTATTTCTCCTTTACTCCAACATCTTAATGTGCATGACTTTTTTTTTTGTGTTGGAAATGTATTTCTATAAATCCTCCTCTACAGAAAGCTTTGCTTTCAGAAGGGGGAAAAGTAGCAGATAAAATACAACCCATCAAAATGAACTCAAGCCTCTAGTAACATAACTAAATGTGTAATGTTACAGATGTTTTATGGCCAGCGTGTCGGATCCATTTACATCATTTTTACAAACCTGGCAAGAAATATCTCCCCGATGCTGGAAACCACGCTAACAGGTCTTGGACCAATTGTTTATCCAAACAAAGATGCCGTCAGGGAACAACAATAACTACTGATCAAAACCGGGAGGGCTCATTCCTCAGCCGTGTCCCACCAAGACGGCGAGAGCCAGCGAAGGCTGGAGGAGGAGCTGGCGACAGACACGGGCAGGGAAGGGGGAAAGCGCGAGGGAGGGCGGCACGGCCGCTGGGGAGGATTCGACAAAAGGAAAGCAGTGAGGACCGGGGGCAACTGCTACAGCCCCGGGAGCGCAGGAGGAGCAGCAGGTATCTGCAGGCTCCTCCTGCCCCGCTCCCAGGGCACAGCCCCTTTCCCTTCTCCAGGCTCCAGGAGCACCGTGAAGCGGCCATTCTCTGGCTGACAGACCAGATGGCAACCAGCTCGTTTCCAGCGAGCGCTCCTCTTCCAAGACAGGTCATTACCACCAGGAGCCCAAGGTGGGAACTGCCCGGCCATAAAAGCCAGGCTCCCGCTCTGACAGTACCTGGCAAACACGCCTTCTCCCAAGACCACCCTGCAACGCTCCCAACACTTCCCGGTGCCAACCACACCTCATCTGCGGCACGCACAGGATCACCAGTGAGCTACGTGGCCTGATCCAGCACCAGCGAGGCCTCGGACTGCCAAGGGCTTTCATTCCCCTAGGTTCAGCAGCTCCCCCTTGGAAGGACCCGGCCCTCCTTCGCACAGAGGGACCCCCTGGCCAGCCCACCCCACAGACTCTGAAGAGCTAAGATGCAAAAAGCAGTCCCTTTGCAGGAGTAAATAAGTAGATCTAACTTCAGCTGCTGCCAAGGAAAGCCAAAGAAAAACAAGGGACAGCTTGATTTGCTTCCAACTTCATGTAGCTGCTGTTGTACAGCACCAGCAGAAACAAAATGGCTCATTAATGCACAGCACATTGAACCCCAGAGCCAACATGTGTCTTCCACTCAGAGTGGGGGAACCCAGGACCCACTGCCCCGCGACAGCTTCCCGTGTCACCGGCCACCGTGTCACCGGCCACCGCGGTGGCTGCGCACATCCTGCCCTCCCGGGCTGAAGGCAACGCTCTGACTGACGTATAGTTTTACTTAAAAAGCCCATTAGCGAGCGGTACCCAACGCTGAAAGATTTATTACCCCGAATGATAACTGCCTGACGCTGCTTTGTTTGTTAATTGTGACTAGCTCTGCCTTCAGAAGGGCAGGAGCCTAATAAATCAGTTATCTCCAGGAAGAATTTACTTAAAGCTGTTAACATTGTAAACCCGAGTACTTGGCAAGAGATTCTGCGAAAACGGATGTGTTTATACATTGGCATTTGGATGGCAGAACACACAGCGTGACTCAGCACCCAGGCTTTAAGGAGAACATCTCTAAGCGAGACCTTGATGGGCTCAGGAGGACTTTTGTCCACCAGAACAGACCAGCTCTTGTGCTCAGTTCTTACCTCCCATGTGGGGCTGTGCTGGGACAACCTGAACTGTGTGGTTCAGGGCTCAGGATAATAGCATGCCAACACCCTGCAGCAGCTCTTACAAAAGCAAGAGGGAACTAAGCCTGTCCCAACTTCAGGCACCCATAACTAAGGCCAGGCTCAGCCTCAGCCCTCCAGCAGACCCAACCGAGCACGCTGCCCAGCTCAGTGCCATTAACCAGGTTGCAACCGCGGCAGAGGTGATTCTCAGGATGGCCCCGTCACAGCTCCCCGTCCAAAGTCAGGATCTGGGGGAAGAAATATATGACGTGGAAGCAGAGGCTTCGGGACAGCAGGCAGAGTGCCAGCAAACCACACCAGAGCTCACCAAGACTCCCTGCTCCCTACCAGCCAAGCGTGCAAATGATCTGAACATCTCACCAGGCAAGGCCTCCAGCTCCGAGCCTGCCTGACCCCAGCAGGTCTCACTCCAGCGTCGCGTTCACCCGCTCTCCGCTAAGATCAGCGAGAATGAACTCCCTGCAAACCACGACATCAAAACCACGGGTAGTTCTGCACTGTGCCTCTCTCTGTTCTCAAGAGCAAGGCTCCCCTTGTTCCAGCACTCTCAAAATTTGGCACAGAGTATGGATTAAAAGAAAATTGTTGTCATGTTGACAGTCCTGTCATTTCTTTTTCTCCCTGGGGCTGCAAGGCCTGCAGAGCTCAAAGAAATCACTGAATTGTGGCATTTCGGTCACTATCTACTGAAGGATAAGAAGGGCTGCTGGGTTCTTCCTTCCCCACCAAGGCTCAGAAGCACAGGGCTGTGTAGGTGCCTTGCTGGCTCAGAGCAACACGTGCTACAATGAAGGAACTCGTTCTCACCCCATCTATAATATTAACAGGTCCCTAATAATAATTAAACAAGCGTTTGGCTTCAAAGTAAAGAGGTCATCACAAGCTTCACCCACAGTCACATGAAGAGAGCAGTAAGTTGAGACCAATTCCCTCCTGTCCTCCAAGAGAACTTACAGCACCCAAGAACTGTAGGGCAGGCAGACACCTTTCTTGCCTCTTTTTGATAGCAATTTGCTACCCATTTTTGCAAACCACGCTCTGCCAGTCTTCCCAGCTCCAAAGTTCTGCCCTGAAGGCAAATAGGCTGCCAGCTGTGGCCAGGTTTTGATGGATCTTCTCCAGGAAGGAGGGGAGAGGAGAAAGCAAAGGGGTTGCAGGTTTGAAAATTTCAGGTTATACATTCAGCTCAAGTTCAGCAATCCTTCATCCATTGTTAAATCACAGACCACATGCTGAGAGTTAAAGACTTATATAGGACTCCGGGGACTAATCGAGGAATGATTTCAGCTCCTAACTGTGCTCTAACCAGGCACTTAGGATGCAAAGCACAAGTTTGTGATGCTATTGTACACTGCATCAAAATGACTTTTTGATACATTTTTGCAAATAACTAGAGTAAGGGAAAAAACAACCATCGCCCTGGCATTTAACATAATTCTTCCCCTCCATCCCCCATCCTTAGAGTCACATTTGTGACAAACAGCCTCTGCCTTCAATTAGGTCGACTTTACACATGGCACGAAGCCCCCAAAATATGAAAGAGCTTTTATGCAACACCAGATTATCTAACGTGCACATATTTTGCAAAAGAGCACTTTGAAAATACCTAGTCACAGAGAAGGGGGAAAGAAAAAAAATAATGAAAAAAAAAAAAAGGCATTCCATTCAGTAAGAGAGAAAAGGGGAAAAAAACCTTACATAAAAGCTGCAAAAAAAAAAAAAAAGTGAATGCATTTTTATATTAAGCAATCAAGTGCTGTCACGCATTGAAAACACAAAGCACTGGAAGTTTAAGTGGGCATACACCAAGGGCCTTACCATGGGACACACTTTTTCAGCAGTACAGAAAGCTCTCCCTTATCAACCCAGCACAGTAAGAAGCAGGATCTCTGCCTATTTAAAAAAAAAAAAAAAAAAAAACAAACCCGGAGAAATAACTTCTCTTGACAGGCTGACAGCTGACATTCTTAACTGAAAAAGCTATGTGCCAAGAATTATCAGGCCTGGCTTTTCTCTCCCTGATAGATGACAGAGCAAAAAACAACAACGGCCACACACATCTCATAAATCACAACTTTTATTGAATGCCTCGCCACATAATAGCAACAGTCAAACTGAATAAAGACGCTTTTCAGTGCTCATCTGTAAAATACTGGGCGAGAATAGAGATCATTTCCAGCACTAACAGCCTAGCCCAGATAGAACAGGTATTAATATCAGCGCTGGTCACGTTTCTTAGGGAGTTACCTGAAGAGTTTGGAAGGTCTTTTAATCTTTGATTGTTTTGGGGTTTTTTTGAGAAGCACAAAGGAAAAGAATGTAGGAAAGAAAAACAGAAATGAAGTGCATGAGGGACAGAGGTAGAAGGAAAGACCAAAAGCTCTGGGCAGGTAAAGAGAGGAAGCCCTACCGACGACAGTCGTGTCTGCACTGCGAAATAAACCCTGGCCTTGGGGGAAAGTCAGCCCGCAGACACACAACCACTTGTTGCAGAACTGCTACCACGTGCCGGGGCTTCTCTCCCTGAGGCACAAGGAATCTGCCTACAGACTTTCAGGAACTGAAGAGACAGGCCAGCAGAGAGTATTCTCTGAAAGGGAAACTTGTACCTGATGGGTGCTGATTTAACAGAGCAGCCCCCTGACCACAGCACCAGCCTCCAAAGCCAAGTCCTCCCGACATCACCCGTCAAGGCACCTCCCAAGGGAAAAAGCTCTCCAGAACCAGTGCTGCACCTCGTAAAGCAAAGACAACACATCTCCACATCCCAAAAGGGAATTTCTGGGCGCTCTGGAAGACGAGAAGCTTAAACAATGACCCTTTATAGAAACATATGGGCCAGAGCAGGTCAAATTTCTTTCTGGCAAAGCCTGGGGGGTTTGGGGGTTTTGCTGGTTTCTTTTTTCCAAGAAGAAACATCACACTTTACAAGAAATTGTGTGGGATATATTTACTACCAGCAAAACCACCCAGCAACGTACGACCGCAGCGACACTGGCACAGCCTGGTCGTTGTGGCTGTTCCTCAGAGGGTACGTTATTCACATCACTAACACCCAACCCTGTTCACTTTTCAGCAGCCATTCGACGTCACCAGGAGAGCCGAGCTCCTGCTCCGGTCCCGGGCGCGGGGAACGGCCGAGACGCTGACGTCACACTGCCTTTCACAAACAGGATGCTACAACCATGAATTCCTGCTGCGTGCAGGAGATGAAAACGTTTTATATCCCTCTGCAATAAAGTACTCGCTGTAACTTCCACGGTGAGCGGACTGCGCTCTGCGACTGTCTGAACCAAAGAGGATTTGTTGAGTCACCTCCAACTGCACAAACTCCATCACCAGTGACTGCTGCCATTAAGCTAATATCATCTACTTTTATCTGAAACAGTAAAATACCAATAGTGCCTTTCATCTAAATAGTTTTAGTATCTTTCACCTAAATAGTTTAGAGGCACTTAGCTTTGATTTCAAGAAAATCCTAAAACCACATTTAAACCTCCCTTGTAATAGAAAACTTCTAATGCAATCTTTCCAGCACATAAACCAAAGAAAGCAGAGGGGCATTTGTATATTAAATCAACTACCAGAACTTCCCTTCCTTTCACCAAAGCTAAGTAAAATTTCACGTGGTCCATACCAATAACAATAGAGAGGCTCGCAGCTGGTGTTGTCAAAGTTGAGTAACAAAGTAAAAATACAAGGGGATCTTGGTCTGCAACCCTACTGCTACGGGACAAAAATAGACACCCAGCTCCTGGTGAAATTCAAGTCAGTGCAAGTTTGACACCTAACTCCTTTGCAACATTAAACTTGAGCATAATTTCAGGGTGCCTCAACCCACTAGACCAGAGTCTACAATTCCCACCACAACAAGGAGCCTCCAAGGCCCTGCGGCCCAAGTCACCCACAACACAACCACAAAGTGTTTTCTAGCAAGTCAAAGTCTGACAGGAGAGTCTGCTCAAGGTTTTGCAGGAACAAGAATCAGCTCAGGACTGAGGCTCCACCTGGCTTCTCCTCGACAGCAAGCCCACAGAGGCTCATCCCTTTGGCATTTGCAAGGCTCTGGCTCACCTGATGAAACCCACTGACTTCTGTTCCAGTACCACGAGATCGATCAGGCTTGTAAAGAAGTGACAAGGTTACTTCGACAGGAGGAGCGAAGGCAAGGTCAGGGGTGGCATGGTGACTCCATGACAAAGGGCTGGAGCTCACAGGGCAGCAATGGGATGGATGCTGCACCCTGGGTGCTCAGCCTTCGCTCCGTCACCAGGCAGGTGCCTCTCTGAGGCGTCGGCACCGTCACGCAACCCGGGAAGGAACACCCCCAGTGACGACGGCAACGCGGTATCTGCTACCCACGGCTCCCCAGTGGTCACCGGCAAGGAGAAACCCTGAATCCTGACAAAGTCAGCTGTCTTCCAGTCCATACGAAAACGTTTACAAAGGAAACCACCGCAAACCACTCACCAAACCCACACGGTCTGAGAGCATGGAAAAACATGAGCTGAACCTGCAGTACAGCAGATGCTACTTGGATATGAAGGAAAACTTGTGAAATTGTAAGACTGCTTGGAGAGACTGGACCACTTCAGGCATCTTGGACCGAGCCATACAAATACTTGTGGGTTTGACATCACTATAACCAGCTCACCTCTTCCGTGACTTCTGAAACAACCTTTCTGCACAAAACAAGGCAGAACATCAGTGTGTGTCCCACCGGGGAGGCAGCAGCAGGACCCACGGGAGCTCTGCAGCTCCAGTTGTGGCTTCCCACCGCCCACAGCTTCAGCTAACCAGGGAAACCTGGTAGCACCCCACGGGCTGCACAACTCCGCTGCCCTTGCTGGCACAGCACTAGCCCGTGGGAAAGAGGGGCCAGTCCCTCCCTGGAAATACCAAACCTCCTGCACCACACAGGCCACTCTCCCCTGACGGTCTGGAAGGCTTCCAGCAGAGGATGTCCCAACACGTTCTTACAGCTCCTCACCACCCGACTTGTACAACCTGGTGATAAGCAAGAGCTGGACATCTAGCTTCACTCCTCCTGGACCGGGCAGGTTTCAACAGGGAGCACAAAGAAACAGCTTGTTTGGGTTTCTCCCGCACACCCCAGCTTTATTTGCTGTGTGTCCATCCCACGGTGACTTCCGCAAGCTGCCCGGAGGGCCTTCAACTGGGCTGCTGAACCAACTCCTTGTCTTTCAGACCAGAGAGCCCGATTTCTTATTAAGTGCAAACCCCTTTCTGCGTCTGTTTCCAATATTATCTTTTTTGAGAGAACAGACTGAGCATATGCTGCTGAGGCTTTTGCCCACACAGTGGGTGGGTGTTACAATAAACTTCTAGGCAAGATGGCTACCAAATGTGTCTAAATACCTACGGTGAGGCCTGCTTTGCTGCTTCAGCTTGTTAAGCTCAGGATTAATAGAATTAGGCCACTGCCAAAGTTACCGAGACAACTTCCAGCCAGAGTCTGAGCCCAGGTTCTCAAAGGAGCTCATTTCCACTACAGCAGTCCCCAAGTTCCAGACAGGCCCAGCATCCCTCTCCGTGCCCCCCGACGCTGCCAGAGCCGCGCTGCCACCAGCACGGTGCCCACGCCGCACCCCACCGTTTGCTGCTTCTCAGCCGCGCGGCAGAAACAATTCACAGCGTTACGCCGCAAGGTTTGCGAAGAGAGCTGTTGTGAAAACCTCTTTTATTTCTTTCCAAAGAAGTGTAAGAAGGCAAAGGGAGGGGGTGGGGATTTTGTTTCCAATACCCATCTGCTCCTGCTGCTGTTCTGCATGTAAAATCACACTTCTGAATTTGTGACATCCTGCCTGGTTGCTGTGGAAATAGCTGTGCCGTCACCAGCGAGGCCAGTTCCTTCAGTTGGGGAAGGAGCAGCCACAAAGATAATGTGTTCACTTAAAGTGTTGCTCTTAAACAACCAACTGGGCAACAAAAGGAGGAATAAAAAAAAAAAAATAAGCGAGAAAGCGATGACCGGCACAGATCTGCCTCTAAACCAAATGTTTTCTAAGTTTCCCAGGAAGGCATTAGCATTTCTTTGATTTCCAGTGTTTTCCCTTTGTTCCATTAAAAACTACAAAATCCAGCATTAATGAAAATTCAAAACTGCCTCTGCTCACTAAGCGTGCAGCCATAAACATCAGCGTGCATTGTTTTATTTCGAATCTGCTTCGTGGGAAGGAGACATAAGATTTGTCTAAAGTGCTGCATCATTCTTTCTGTACAAGGGCCCCATTACCAGACTGTACTTATTTGCAAGTCAAATGACGATGCCACTATTTGGATACATTTTCAAGCCCAAAAAACCAAGCCAGTAGTTTAGGCTATCCACAGCTAACTCAAACTGACAGCCATAGCATTGATGCCTGCCAGTGCTGATTGACTGGTTGGATATATTTAGGCACAGGAGGGGAGAAAGGGGGAAGGGAGCAGTTGCCTATACTGTTAGTACCCAAAAATAACAAGCCCTGATTCAGCTCCGTCACTCCGGACGGATTCAGCTCTATGGCGTAGAATCGGGCTAATGGAGAGTTTACTACCACAAGGGCAATGCCAGAAAAGACACACAATGCGTTCAGAAGAGCAATTAGGGACTCTGGGCCCCGAGTTTACAACGTATACAATGAAACAGTCATTTCCCTCTTGCATCCATCTTCTAGTGTTGCCTAAACAAAGTGGGAAACTGGAAGGTCACAAATGGTCTGTCTTTTTTAGCAAGGCACAAACGGTTATTGTCCCTACCGGTGCGCACACCCGCGCTGCATCCATTGTCGAGTCTGGTGCACTTTCGCAACTCCCAGCCTTGTTCAAAACACTCCGAGAGGGAAAGTGCCACTAGATGAGGGAAAAGACCCTCTCCAGCAATAAAGGACAACATGCAAAGTGTATTTGAAGAGCTGGATTCAATCTCCTCTGCCCCCTTCTCTCAAGCGTTGTGCTAAACCTCGGAAAGAGAACTGTATTTACACATGGAAATCAAAACCACACAGAGACAAAACAGCCCTGCTATAGCTTCGGTTTAAAAGGGGGGGAAACAGGGCTTGTTTGGTTGCTTCGCTAAACTCTACGGGCAGCCGGGATGCCACAGGCAGCTTCTCCTGGGTCTGCTACAGGACCCGTGGGGATATGCTCTGGGTTCCCTCACACCAACACAAAGCACCAGGGAGCTCTCAGCAACAACCAGACAAGGGGGCAAACAGAAAAACCCACCAGAACCTGCTAAAAACCAATTAAAAATATATATACATGTATGTAAAAAGACATGCAATGCATGAAAGCGAGTGCAGCAATGAAATGCTAGTCACTGTCCTTCCAGGCTTGGTCCCCTAGGCTGCCCAGCCTGGTGCTAGAAAGGACTTACAAAGCAGACTATCAAGCTCTGAAGGAGTTGCATTTGCTGGTAATGAGGTTCAAAAGTGGGCAGACAGCTTTAAGGTACAGACAAGCGCGCTGAAAAGCTTTTAAAAGCTGCCAGAGCTTCTCTGACTACCTGCCCCTGCACACAGGGGAGGGCCACAGGAGCTGAGCTCCGAATACCCGCGATCCCAGCTAAGTGCCTTACCGACCACACGCCACATCCCCTCTGGAACCAGAGACGGGCAAGGGAAGCACGAAACAAGCACCTTCTCCACCCAACACGGCCAGGGTGCGTTTCTCAACCCCCAAAGCCCAGGGCAGCTCCTTATGCTTTCAGAACAGCCACGCAGCCTTAAAACGTTAAGGTTTTGTTTAAGAAAAGCGAACCTTCAAATGTAAGCGGAATCAGGCACCAGAACCTTAATTTATCAATTAGACGCCATCTGTGGATTGTGTTCCTTGAAATAATTGTTGAATTTGACAATGCACTGCTGCTTTACAAAGTTTCTGCCAGCCTTGCTACCATTTAATTAAATTTCTGCACTTAACTTTGATTGCACTGAAAGCACTGCTGCTTTCTGCCGATTGAGTCCCTTAGCCACCTGCTGGGTTCCAACTAACCATGTTTCCACAGTTCTATCAAAAAAATTATATTTTTTATTTTTAGTCTTTGTCTTTGTTCGGTCTTCACCGAAAGGAAAAATAAAAAATAATAATAATAATAATAAAGCCCCCAGTGCTTCGAGCGCGCTGAAGCCGTAACACCCAGAGTGTGAAGAAGCGGCAACTTTCATGTCCCCCAACAAAAGCTGGATGCTTCCCTTTTTGTCTTCCCCTATAAAACAAGTGTCAGGCCATGACAGCTTAATGCGCTGCGTTTTGCTTAAACAAAACGAGCTTCCTGTGCCTCCTCATTATATTTGTATACATCTCTTGTATTTATAGCTAGAGATAAAGGCAAACACACTAGCAATTTACATACATAAATATTGCACACGCAAATAAAGATCAAGCTGTCAGTCTCTCTTTAACCCCCGGTGCAGTTTGGGATACAGAACTTCACTAATGTCAAAGTAACAGAATGAAGAGCCCTAAAAACCTACCACTCCCCCCAATTTGAGGAGCCCACCACAGAGGAGACAGGCTGTCAGACCTGCCCTGGCTCAGGAGCCTGACCCAACCCACGGGACACGAGCTCCTGAGCATTCCCAGCTCCTCTCGGCCCCCAACACCCTCCTCTCGGGCTCTGTGCTGCAATCCTGCAACCAACCGACGACTCTCCAACTGCTCTGCTCGAGGGGGTCAGTCCCACAGCTGCCCCACGTCAGGCACCTCAGCAGCACTGCCTGCCAGAGGGGAAAGCTGATCTAAGTGTATTTAATTGGGGGAGGTTCGCTACAGAAAAAAGATTAATTGTAAGAAATTAATGGTATGCTTGCCCACTTTCTCAGCTATGATGATGGCTGTGTCAGCCCCTCTCTTCTCCCTTTCCAATGCTCTCTGTTAGATCAACGGGAGGGATGAAGCACAACGCACCAAGGGAGGCAGGTGGAAACGCGGGTTCTCCTCCCACCCTCCCGACAGCTAAAATAGCAAAAGCGTTTCCTCAGCCTTGATGGGAGTTCATGCTAAATTAATGCATGCTAGATATTTTTAAATCCTTCACTGTAAATGTTGTGGAAGTACATATCTTACCTACTAGTGTTAAAAAAAAAATTAAATTGGATTTAACAGCAGCAGAAATTCAAAGCCAGTCAGAACAAGTCAGATTTTACGCAGGGTCTACAATTTGGGGCGTTCTGAGGGCACGCCAAGAGAGGTCACAGGCAGGAACCACAGCCTGCTTCTGGGCTTTGCCTGGGCCAAGGAGAGCCAGTCATTTAGGTATTTAAATCATTTCAATCATCCTTCGCAGAAGGTTATGAAGTATTTATTAGCATCCTGTGAGGCTGCCCAGCACCGCCGCAAGAAAAATAGATTTTGGCAATTTTCTGAAGTGTGTGTTCTACAACGGGAGAGACTGGGATACCTCTTTCCAGCCAATATAAGGCATGAATAGTTTTAAGATGCATGTTACAGAAAATTACAGTTGCATAATTAAGTGTCAGCACCAACCATCCCCTTGCTACCTCTGGTTAAGGCCACAGAGGTAATTTAGTGCGGAGGGGCCCAGCCAAACCGCCCTCTCCAGAGCCCCCATCCCACTCAGAGGGATGCGGGATGCCTCCGACTCCTCTGGCCCAGGGCTCTGGGGGAAAAAGGGAGCCATGAAGACTATAGCAATGTTGTATTTTGTCTTCCACATGGCTGAGACTATCCTGGATCTCTCCTACCTATGTGTTTACACAAACCTATTCTTCTCTCCAGCTTCATGGTATCAAAGTCTTTTCTCAATCTCAGCAGTGACAAGAGCTGTCCGAGGGAAAACCTTGTTTCCATGACCACAATCTGAATCAATTTGTCATTTTTAATAGTCTGCTATGCCCAAAGTCAGCACGAGACCAAAGTATTCCTGGCAGAGACTAGGACACAAACCAACCCAAGGCTAAGACCTGGCACTGGCACAAGTTATGCCATTTGAATCACACCTCATCCCACGTGGCCAAGGGGGACTGGCACAGTGCGGGCACAGCAGCTTGTTTGTAGCTCCCAGTAACAAAGAATGTGGTTTGCATTCAAGCCCAGTGGCCTAGAGAGGCTCTTCCAGTCCTCGTGGTCAGGTAGCACCTGCACCAAGACTAACCAGGGACAGGCTTTGGCTCTGGTTCTGGGCTGGTGCCAACCTCACCCCTCTAGACCCCTGCCAAGCAGCCCGCAGACACCTCTGCTGCTCTGCCCTCCCCAGGGGCCTTCGGGAGCTCACCCACTGCCCACCTCTGGTACCACAGGCTTCGCTTCGGACACGAACATGCTTTAATGGGCCTGCTTTAAAACCCCTGAATATAGCAAGTTTGACTCCAGTCGAGCCAATTCCCTCAGTTGTGCTGGCACCGTGCCCCGGGGCAGGTCGCTCCGCTGCCGGGGCACCGGCGCCTGCAGATGTATTAGGGGTCAATTACATTACAAGGAGGCACAGGAAAAGACAAGACCCTTTTCTTGGTCTGCAGTTCTGCCCTAAATTAACTTTTAATACAGAACAGAATGTCACATTTGCTTCTTCCCATCATCTAAAAATTTCTCCTTATGCAGAAGCAGTAAGGAGGGCTTTTAAAAATTAAACAGACCTGAACACCACACAAGGGTATATTTCATGGCTATAAAAAAGCATTTACAAGGTAGAGTTAAAAAGGTGTTTCAAGTGTTTTCATCAAAGGAGAACGAAAATAGAAGGAAAATCGGATTTTTTAAAATGCCCGTTTTCTTTAAAATCAGCTTCACGAGTCAGAGCACACAGAAAGCTTCTCACTGCTGTGAGGATCCCACGTTTAAATCCAGCCAGCGCTGCATCCAGGTTGTTTGCTGAGCCCACCACTACAGCTCGGCTGCCTGGGTCCCCGGCGCTGCGCGTCCCCGCTCTCCGAGGCGGGACGGCCCCGCCGAAAGCCAGCCCTCGTGCCCACGGCAAGAGAGACGCAGATGCAAAACCAACACCCTAAAATGAGCTGGAAAGCTGGGTGCAGCTATCAAGCAGACATTCAGCTCATCACAAGCACCCTCCTAACCCAAGCCGCTGGCGGTTGGCTCCATCAGGGCGGTGGTTGGAGCGGGCAGATAGCTGCGGGGAGCCTCGCCTTCGGCTCGCCGCTTTCACACGCACCAAGACCTGCGGGCAAGAAACTCGCCCCTTGCCTTGGGAGCGGGCAGAGCTCGGCCTCCCGGAAGCACTTGTCTGGAGCTTTCCACTCACCAGCACTGCAAACAACAGCAGCAGCGATATTCGAAATGAGCATCCTGAGAAAGGAACCGCTCCGGAACTCCTGGGGAAAGGAGCGTCCAGGAGCAGCCAACGCTCTGCTCCGCATCGTCACCATCTGCAGCGCTCGCTGCGCAGGCAAGACTTGATCCAACGTCTCTTTGCGGTCCCGTTTGGTTTGTACGCCCGTTTCCTCACAGCACAAATTCAGAGCGTTTCGAAAGAGAAAGAGGGTGTTTGCTGTTACCGAGGTCAGAACGCAGCCATGGCAAAGCCCTCGGGATGCTTGAGGAGGCCGCTCCGGGATTGTGCAGAGCTCTGCTTTGAGAGCAGCACCCAGGAGCCTCGTGCGGCGGAGGTCTAGAGATGTCCTAGTGCTTGCTAGAGGCTGAAACATCAAATGACACATCCTGCTACCACTCCACGGTCCTGCTACCACTCCACAGTGCCCTGCCGTGTTTCTTCCCTTCCTGTATTATTTGCAGCTAGCGAACCGCAAAATACATTTTCCTAAGTTTCTGCACCAGCTCTTAAAGCAATACCCTTCAGCTCACCACTTTTTCATCACGCCCTTCAAGCATCTCAGGTCTTTACCACCAAACCTCAAACCAAGGTTCCAGCTGTAAATCAAGCAGAGCAAGCTCTGATTTACCTCTCACCTTAAACCAACAGGATATGACAACAAAAATATCCTGGTTTGGCTGCCTGAAGGAAGCGAAGCATCCCCATGACAATTAGCACACGCAACGTATGCAAAGCCGCACACGCTACCACGTGGCCCTTCCCGCCCCTCGACCGAGCAAAGTGCAGCTGAGCAGAGCTGAAATGCAAATTACCCTTAGGAGAGTTTGGGGACACGAAGGAGACGGGAGGACTCGGCGTCTGGACGCACGCCAACTCGAGTAGCTGCAAACTAAAACAAGGCTGAAGAATGCAGATGAGGAAGCTTTTATTAAAAAAAAAAAGAAGAATCTGCTCCCTTTAGTTAATAGTGGGAATGATGCAATTACAAGAGGGAGCCAGGATACCCTCAGGCCCTAAATTCTATTCCAACTGTAGAGAAGGGAAAGTGGAGGAAGCAGAATTGTTCTGATCGTTGCTGGAGCACCGCGTGGACCAAGCCCACGAGCCGCTCGCCCTTCTGGCGCAGAGGGGAAGCGACACTGCCCTGGCTGAAGGTGTGCTGCCACCAGGGAAGCTCAGCTGGGCTCTGGCATCACCAGGAACCTCCACCAGACAGCAGCCATCCGACCCCACGAGTCCGGGCCACACGCACGCTCAGAGCTCAGACACACTCCTGTAATTCCAAACACCTCCGGTACCCGTTAATGGATTAAACGGAGCGTTATCTACGGTTTCAAGAGGTTCCAGTGCCCAGATTGCTTCCTCAGGAAGTGGCTGCTAAACTACCACAGAGGGATGGATTAAGACCAGGAGAGCCTGTGATGAACTCTCTGCTGCTTTCAAAAGAAATCAGATAAAATTTGCAGCAGAAGGGCTGTCCAAGAACACAGGGAATACTTCATGCATTAAACACAATGGTAACCGTATTTTTTGACCGACACCAAAATGAATTTGCAAATGACTAGTAACACACAAAATGAAAAGATAGGGCCTCAATTAACTGCTAATCTTCAGTAAATAATTACATTTACATACAAATGTAAACATACATACAAATCTACATCGATAAAAAAGCTTTTAACAACACAACTGTAAAGCTCTGTCATTCCTGTTTAAAAAAGAAGTCCAATTCCTCGCTAAAGGGCAGACTGAACACTGAGGCACATCTAATGCCAACAGCACAGTGACCTAGGCACGGCCTCTCACTCACCGGATGCTAACACACACCTCCCCCCCTTTATAAACCACTCGCGGATTGAGACATGCAGCTAAATCAGCTAAAGCACAGATCTAATTAAAGAACCTGGAAACTGATTGCTGAAGTCTGGAACACAGCAAGGGGGGTTTCTTTTCTTATTTTGAAGACAAGAGATCTGGTCTGAAATCTTATCAGTTCCCCACATGCCAGAATTAGTCCCTGCCTTTATGTCAGATGGAAACCCTATCTACAAATCATCAAGCAGAACTCATGCTCGAGATGAACAAAATGCAGCTGTCTTAATCTGTTAGATTATATTCTGCACTTTCCACTATCAGGAGACAAACTGCAGGTGTAAGTGCTCTTCAAAGCTAGACACGAAGAACTAAAATAGAAATACAAGTGGTTAAACTGAAAAAAGTTCCATGCCTGTTTCTCTAAGCCAGGTGCAAAGACGTGGGAGCCTCTCCGATGCCGTGGCAGGAGCACAGGAGGAGATGGTGGCAGCTCCCTCTGCCCCCCTGCTCCTCTGCCTCTCCAGGCTCCACAAAGCCGCAGCAGAGCAGAGGTCTTTTGCCCAAGTGCTACCATGTCCCTGGTCTAGCCTTCGACAGCTCTTCAAGCGGATGCATCAGAAGTTCCATTCACCCTGCCTCGCCTTAAACAAAAACTTGGGGTTTTTGACTTTTACTGCCCAAACTGCCCAACTTCAAGGACCTCTGATCCCCCACCAATACATGTCCTGGGGAGGGATTCAAAGCGCGGGCAGCCAGAACGAAGATGCAACTGGCCCAATGGCCGGTCTCGTGGCCAGGGGCCAAGGCCAGCAGGGCAGAGGCTGGCGGGGGGCTGGGGGCACAGAGAGAGGAGGGGACGCTCCGGGGGTTCGCACGGCTGCTGCTGCGTCAACTGCTTCCTGAAGAGGCAGCCGATGCAGCAGCAGCATCCCCGCCGCAGCGTCACTGCAGATTTCCTGACGCGTAAGGAGCCTCTCGCCCAGGTTCCCGAGGTGCTCAAACTGGGCCAGGCTGCCTCGCTGGGGCGGGGGCAGTGGGAAGGCAGAGATCAGAGCCCACGTCCCGCTTTCACCCACTGCGCAGGGTGACTCACCGAGCGCTGTTCGCTTTTCAGCACCCTGGAGCAGCTCCCAGCCTCTTCCAAGACAGGCGGTTTTCTGTCTTGCTCCCAGGAGCCGAAAAGCAGTTCGGCCTCTGGCACGGCGGTGGGAACGGCCCGCAAGAAATCTCAGCAACTCCCCCCAGAAGCCCAGCAGCGCTGGAGACTTGGTGATTTCAGCCAGTTCATCCCACGAAGACCTGGCTTGGCCAGGTACCAACCGCCCAGGTTTTACCCCTCCACAGAGACGTGTCCCCAAAGCGGAAAGTCAGGGAACTGCTGCAGATGCTCAAGGCATCACCACCAAGCACTCAAGCAAAAGGCACTGGGACGTTTTTGCTTTAGATTAACAGCAGATAATAAATAAATTTGCCATAGCATCAACTTGTTCTGAAGGACTGGAAATAAATACTACAGAAATGCTTCTTTCACCGCTCCACGCAGCCCGTTTCCACCGTCCCCACGTCCGCGCTGGAACCACCCCCCGGTGACAGATGAGAGCTGGCAGCAGCGTGTGCAAGCCCAGCACCACGGATCAATAGGATCCAAAGTCCTGCCAGATAAAGCCCCTCCTTCATCCTGCCACTGCTCTTAACTACAGAACCTGTTCGCTTCCGATCAGGGGAAAAAAATGAATGGGTTTACGGCCCCTCTTTTTCTCAATTAGATCCTTTTGATTCATCTCTCCCAGCCTGGCTCGGCACAAAAGCGGATGCTGGTGGCCATTAGGTCGGACACGCTTTAACACCATATATTGCTATTTTAAAACACGTCGATGCTGCTGTGAAATAACGTTTTACACTCGCACCCTAATCATCGTTATGGCTTCTGACAGGTTTTTAAATACAATGGTATTAACTGCAATTAATTCATTTGAAATTAACGCAGCTATTGCAAGCACTTCAGCGAGATCTCCGCTGCAATCCACCATTCATTACTGCACCATTATTTTTTAAGTGTTATCCATAAAGCCGCCTGTCAGTGCATTTGCATTTAGGTGACAGAAGTAGGAATAGAGAGGAGCAATAAATTAGCACAAAAATTAAGCGGAAGGAGGCAGGAGAATTACTGCAGCCCATTGTGTGAAGTTTTAATATTCCTAATGACTTTACGATTCCCAGCGTGGCGGGCAGTGGCTGCGCAGCCCCCGCTCCTCAGCTGGGCACACGCGCGAGCCCGCAGCACGATGCTCAGCATGCCGCGCATCCCTCACCTGCCAGAGACATCGTTGGCAGGCAGAAAATACAAAAATACAAAGTATTAGCACATGAAATGTGCTGCACGGCAGCACTGCTCCTCGGGTAAGACATAAACATGTCTTTGGTGTGGTTCTCGGCCATTCTTAGAGCACTAATGACCCCAGGTGAAAACAAACCGGTCATTAAAAACACATTTTAAGGGGATTAGCTATCATCAGAACACACAAGTTACTCAAACCAAAGTAGTTCCATATGGTTAATTCATCATTTCCAAAGTATTAATCAGCGAGCGAGTTCCAGTGGTTCCTAGATAAAGCGTAAGGGGGGAGCTCCACGGGGCCTCCTCGGAGCCATCCTAACTGCAAGTAGTGCTGGCAGAACAGTTTCATTTTTCAATTTGCTGGTTAAACTGAAAACAAAACAGAACCAAAAAAAACAGGAGGATAAATTTGCCTATGATTAAACAAACGTGTTTTCAGTTTGTTGGCAAAACTTAAGAAGAAACACACAAAAAAAAAAAAGACAGAAAAATTTCATTTTGAGTCAATCCACATCATCTTGTTTTAACTCTGAACGGAAATACACTGCGGGGTTTTTCGGTTTATTTAACCCTTTTCAAACCTTTTTAAACCTTCTGTCTTTTCAGCCCACTTTTAAATGAGAGCCCTTCAGGAAAAAAAAAAAAAGTAAGTTTGTGTTAGAAAATATCACCACCATGGCTTACAGTTATGGCTGGTCTTTCATCTTTTCTCTTCCTACCCTTCTCCTCCAAGGTCCACCTCCCTGATCCTGCTTTGGCAGGGGGGTTGGACTCGATGATCTCCAGAGGTCCCTTCCAACCCCCCCATTCTATGATTCTATGATTCCCAGAGATGCTATTGATGAACCAATTCCAGCCTGGTGCACCTGCAGGTGCTGCTGGGTGTGCGAGTCCCCGGGAACAGGACACCCAGGCTTCAGCCAGCGCGGGACAGCTTGTCCCCAGAGCAACCACACCGAGCCACCAACCTACTGCACAAATGCAACATGTAGGAGAGTTTATGTACAACCCAGGTAAATAAAATACTCTACCTTAGAATCACTGAATCATTTAGGTTGGAAGAGATCTTTAAGACCATGCAGTCCAACCGTTGCCCCAGCACTGCCAGGGCACCACTGACCCCTGTCCCTCAGCACCACAGCTCCACAGCTTGGAAACCCCTCCAGGGAT
>WTSP01001596.1:0-14578 GCA_025331215.1 Actenoides lindsayi | reverse complement strand
GGCGGGCGGCGGGCGCGGGGCGGGGGGCGCCCCCTCGGGCCGGGGCGCCGCGCGGCGCGCCCCCCCCCACCCCCCCCCCCCCCCCCCCCCAGTCCCGAAAAGCAGGGTGGGGGTGGGGCGGAGGGAGAAGGGCTTGTCTGGCCTGCGGTCACTGGCCGATTGTCCGTAGTCTATGGACAATTTGACTTCGTTGCAGAAAGACCACGCGAGTTCCTGATCCAGGTGCTGGAAAGGGTGCAGGCTGGGAAGCGAGCCGAGGGGGAGTACCCACACCTGATGGACGAGACCAACCTGGCCGCCATGTTCAGCTTGCTGGATGTTGTAGGGCAAGGCCACATAACGGCAGCGCAGTACAGAGAAGGTGCGTCTCACCTCAGCAGCAGGCCAAGGGGTTGTCTTTGTTGGCACTGAATTATTAAGAGTTTCAAATGCTGTAAAAGTATCTGCATGACTTCTACTACACAGCCTGGAACTTGGGAAGTTTAAAAAGTTACTTTTTGTTTTTAGTTGCATATCTTTACCTCTTACTACATCTAGGCCACTTTAAAATGTTAATCTTTGCAAGACTTATATAGAAAATTCTCTTTCCTTAACTTTAGCTCTTAAAACTTTGGGACTAAGCACTGAAGATCTGGAGTTTGGAGATGATGGGAATATCACACTGGATGTATTCAAGGAAGAAGTGTAAGTTTAATTGAAAGGGGTTTTTTTGGGTGGGCAGCGTGTAGGCACAGGAGACAGTTTACTGAGATATATTTTTAATTTACAGAACTATATGATTAAAGGACTTCCTAACTTAGGCCTAACCCCTTTGCTTTGCATTGCAACATCTAAAAAGGTCTCTTGGCACCTGATCTCAGTTGGCTTGCTGTAATCTGAGGCATTGTCCTCTTACCATCTCGGTTCCAGGATCCTCTCCAAGTACCTACCCCCTCGGGTCATCAGGTAGCCCAGGGGTTCAAATACTGATCTAGAAATGTGAAATTGTGGTGTCGTCTTTGCCAGAGGTAGTACCACAGCTGTAAATGAAACAAGCTCAAAGTTATGATAATTTCTCCTGTTCAAGGTACAGTTCTAGAGGCAATTTTTTTGTAACCGTTTCAGTCACTGTAAGGTAACAAATTAATTATCCTCATTATTATCTAACTAGAATTTTTTTTTTTTTTTTTTCTGTCTTAGGAAGAAAAAGATGCTGGAGAGCTGGGCTGTGTATTAGATTGAGCAATGGTATGTTATATATGTGCATTGAAGATAGACATCTTGCTCCATTAATTCTTCTTGCTAGGCATAACTGGTTTTAAGCAATACTTCTATTTCTTGTCATCCCCACCCCTGAAAAGGACAACTGACAAGAATCTGTTCATGGTCAGCAGGCAGTGGAGGGGTATCTTTTGAGAATCACTTTACTCTTTTTAATTCATCTAATTGTATTAAGAAGAGATGTTTTTTACACAACTAATACAGCATTTTGAAGTTTCCTCCTTCACTTTGCAGCTTACAGTAAGGGGTTGTTACTTGTTGGCACATTACAATTGAATAAAAGCAATTTCAAGAGCTGAGCTGTTTCTTAAGTTGGTTTTGGGCTTGTGTCCTTTTAAAGGCAGGACCAGCTTCAGCAAGCTGGGGCAAACATCCACAGCTGAAGAAACAGAGCACTTCAAACTAAAATGCTCTTTTCAAACACAGTTGTTATGCAATTCTACAGGAGAAAGTTAAAAAAAAATTTAATAAAAATTCACATGAATAAAGAAAAAGTGACATGTTCATTCATTCCTTTTCCTGTGTTCTGTATACACACATTTTAATACAGACCATCCATTACTTGGGACTTATGTATGCAAAACATCTGTGTTTAAGTGAGGCAGAGCAGTTCACAGGGAAGAGCTGTCCATATTGTACAGGGGTGTATTTACACTGAAAGTATTCTTCATTCCTTAGCATGCTGTTTCAGCACACAACAGTGAAAGGGCTGACACTCATCAGAGATTGAGACAGTTTGAGCTTCTAAGTGCAAGGGGAAATAAGATCTGCACCGTTTGAAACCAAGTGGGTAGCATTTTAATTTTCTTTTTCTAAACTGTATACAGTAAGGTGTAAGATCAGATTAAACCAACTGTCCAGCATACAGTATTGGAAAAAAAAAACCCAAGTATGTTACAATATACTTGCTTTGCTTTTGTTTGAGGTAAGTAGTATAGATCAAGTTATTAGCCATTCCTGAAGAAGTCTTTATTTTCCCGTATTTGGCCAACTAGCTCTCAAATGGAGAAGAATCTCAACATTCTTTTGATCTAATTTATAAACTCCAAGTTCATTTAGTGCTTCTGTTGCTGAGGGCTGGTTTGGCTTTAATGCTGTTTCATTTTCTGAAGCTGACTGTAGTACATCCTTCAGAAGCAAGGCAGAGCCAAGATTCAGGTTCAGGATAATGCAGGCTTCTTTTATGCTGGAAGGAAAAGCCATATGGATTAATGCCAGAAGCACCCATGAGATACACTTAATGTTGTGCACACAGTGATTAGCAAAAAAAACTCCACGGACTTCTGAAAAGGATCAGAAGTATTGAACCCAAAAATACTGCGTAGATAAGGCAAATATTATACTTGTTCTTACTGCCTAAGCCTTTTCCATTATGCATGTGTATTTTATAAGCATCAGTATTTTGCCTCCCACTGCTCATCATGGCTTTTTCTGCTTAAGTTTTTCCACCAGTACTGAAAATACAGACTAGAATTTAGCACTTTGTCTAGCTTTCCCTCACTGCATTTCCCCCCCTAAGATAATTAGAAACAACTTAGTCAGTATATGCTAAGAGCACAGTTTAACACACAGTTGTTAGAATGTGAACATTTGCTTCCTAATGATATTAAGGAAAATAGATAACCTGTCTTTGTCACACAGTTTCTAGTCTAAATACAATAGATAGCCATGTACCCATTATGCATTAATTTTTACCGTTCCTTTGTGCACTTGTGTTCTCTCATGCTGGGAAAAATGTGTCTATCAGTTACCTTTGTGAAGGTGATGTGCTAAAAAAAAAAAAAAACAACAAGCCAAAACCCCCAACCCTTAAACCCCAAATCACTACATGAATATTTCAATTTAAAATTGCCAATACGTAATCTTTGTCTTCAACTGTTCAACACTGAATGCCATGCTCCATATTAATTTAAAAATATTAAGATTTCTGCCCCAATTAGGAAAGAGTCTAGTGCTGGACTCTTTAGAAGACTGCAGGCTGTTTAAAAAAGACTAAGCACAGAGAAGGTAGCTGCTTCTCCTCAATGAAAGCAACTAGACTGCTGTGCAAGGCAAGTCTGAGCAAGAAGGAAGACCGCTTTAGCTTGTGTTCCAACAATGAAGAAAGATTATTGTGCTTTTACTATATCTTTGAGCACTTCCTTTTGCCCCAGTTTTGGAAGTCTGTGCTACTTATATTCCTTCCATAAGTTAATTTATCTAGACATCCTGACTGCACAAAATACTACAGAACACATGCCACAGTACAGTACTATTCAAGAACATGCTACACAGTCAAACTCTCCTAGTTGTAAACATTGGAAGCAAAAATGATTCACATATTTTAGGTGTGGATCAAAACTAACTGAAAAAAAGTCTTGGTGATACACAAAACGTATTCATCTGCACATTCACTTCTGAGAGATCAGAAGTTTGCCTACTTACTGCTTGAAGTAGTTTTCTGGCCTCTTGCAGTAGTGTGAAAATAAAGGGAACAGATTTCTACTCATGTCAAACTGGAGCTGCGCCGCTCCTCCTTCATTGAAGTGATTTGCCATAATTATCTGCAAACACAAAGAGGTGCATCTGCTGTGTAGGCCCGTCACCAACACCTACACTGTACTGCATAGGTCACATTTTGCTGATACCTACTTCCTGATATATGTATATATCCACTTTCTCTGCGAGCATTTGCCAGAATACTTTGAACAGCGAGTGACAGAGCTGCTGTTCTAGTTGCAGCAAGCGGTCTCGGAGGGTCAACAACATTGGGCAAGCTGTGCTCGATAAAGACATGACTGCTTGCTCTGCTTGAGATGGTAAAGATAACCACCTGAAAGAAATTATCCCCCTGAAGTCATTATAATGAAATTATTCATCTTACAACTGAAGTTAAAATTATCATTTAAAAAAAACACCTGAATTTACAATGGTTCAGAGAGTTATCCTTTTCCATTTCAAATCTAAAAGTAACCACAGTCTAATGCTGTGTTTAAATCTCATTTAATATTAAACTCATGCTTTAGTGATGGATCTCTGAACATGTCATTCAAAGAACCCCATCTAATCTAGAAAACCATCAATTTTGTTGTATTCCTTTTATGAAGTACTTGAGAAACTCTACTCAGGAGCAAACATTCAAGAAGCCCTATGAGTCTGGGAAGACAGAACAGTCATTACAGGCCATTTCATATTAACTCTTTCAAATTACTATGAAGAAAATAATTATTGTCGGAACTAGAGCAATCCAAAATTGTTCCTAGGGTTAAGATAACACAGCCACTAATTGTGGAACCACTTTAGAAAACATAGCATTAAAACACTCTCAGAGTAAGCACTGAGAGAATTTTCCAAAACTTGTTACCCTGCGCCATTTCTGATCAGGAAAATAAAACTGTCTCTTAGATATTCCTGCCTTTATTTACCTCAGTATTTTTAACAGGAAATAATATTGTAATACGGAAAAAGAGTGAACGGAGAGAATCACCTCTCTTTTTTGTACAGCTTTGCAGCGTCTTTGACCTCTCTAAAGACATGTTCTACTTGACGAGTCAGCATGTCATGTTTCAGGCGTTCCAGAAGGTTAATCATTTCATCAAAGACAGAACTCTCCATTGAAGCCAGCTGCCCTAGCTGGAGCTTACTGACAGCACTGCTTTCTGCACGAACCTCCAGTTCAGCCTGCTGTAGCTGCAAGAAGAACTAGAGGAACAAAACCAGGTATGAATACTAAAAAAAAAAATTAAAAAAAAAATCTTCTTACCATTTGGCTTTTTCACTGGTAATAATAGGCACAGTTCTAGAAAACACTTTCCTGACACATTTATAAAAGCATAACATGTTGAGATTTTAAAAACACTTTCTTATCTTTCCCCATGGTCTTGATGTAGTGAAAAATGTGGTGGTTTAATCCTAGAGATGGAGCTGATAAGGTTTCAGATACAACGGCAGATAGGCAAATGGGAACAGATACTGAGAAATACTAAAAAGATTCTAAGATTGGCAGGGAAAAAGCCCCAAACAAAACCTGATTTTGATCTTTTTAATGTTTGCAAAAGTAAACTAGGATCTTTAATTTTAATTCATTTTAGAAATAATTATTCATCAAATCGTCAATTTGCTGGGCTGTAAACAGCAAGAAAATGGATCACGTTTAATGCGACGCTGCGGTAACAACTTGTTGGCTTTGCTTTTAAGCAGATCAAGAGGCTTAGGTAGATGCAGCTGTACAACATGAAGGCTGCTTAGAGCCACAGATCCCTGCGAAGACAGGGGCTGCCCACCTTGCCCACAGTATCTGTTTTTACATGCTATACGTGTAACCATTGATTTGACCTTTTGTACCGATAAGCACAGAAAAGCTGAAAAGCTACAGGACAGCCATGCCATCACCAGGCTAATATTTAGAAAAGTCATTATTTCCCAACTCCCAGTTATCAGCAAGTGGTTTTCCTGAGCGACACCCAAACCACGTTGCAGCGCAGATACCCACGCTGAATCCATTTGCACTAACCTGCTGTGGGAGCAGTTCAAGCATCACGCAAAGGCTACTGCACAGACTTTGATAGCAGTTGAACACTGGCTCAGAGACCTCCCAAATGAACTCACACTATTTTATTTTTATTTTTTTTAACAATACAAAGCAGCTAAAGGAGACTTTTTTGTCTGTTCAGATTATCCATTCCCCAGGCTCTTTTTGCATTTCCCTGGAAAGTTTATCATTAATGCAGCTTAGATCTCAAAACAATAATCTGTCCTTATTTATAAATCTTTTATTAAACCTGAATTTACATCTCATTCTATTTTTTTAGTAATTAATTCTTCTGAATACATTTAGATAAGCAGTGATGAAAATGTTTGTTGAAACAACCGAGTCAATTATTAATTTTTTTGGAAGTAAAATAATTACTTACTACATTGTCAGCCCAGTCTGCCAGCACTGTTGCTATATAGTTAACAGCGTTAAGGATGGCACAGTATCGGAATCCTAAGGAAGCTCTCGTCTCTTCCTTCATTACTTGAGTTAATCGTATCCTGAAATCATCAACTAACTCCTTCTGTAGGCCCAGGAACTGTAGTTTCCTGGAAGCTGTTGGAAGATTCTTATACCTGTCTGGAAGGACATTAATAAAATGTTTTTAGCTATCCAACACTGAATAAAAGCTTTTCAAAAAGAAAGTAATTTTACTACACAACCTTACACCTCTGAGAATATCATATAGTATTTAAAATAGCTGACACATTTTAATGATTTCAGGGAAGCTACTCGATGAAAAAGCTAAATTTGTAAAAAGCTCCAACATTCTTTCCCCTCGCAATTCCACTACTATTTTATATTCTAATACTTGAAGCAGCATGTGATTATACAACGCCATCCAGTGTGGCCCCTAAAGTGTACTCACACAGAGTAAAATCAAGCCATTGACTATGCAATTAAATATCTTCTCAAAACTTGCTGTTATATTCTGTTTCACGAAAGCAGATGTTCCTTAATAGCTTCTAAACTGTCACAGATTCAAAAGGAATAGCAGGATTTTTTTACTACTGCATTGCAACAAATAATATTCTCTCAAGTATGAATGAGATTTAATATGCTAAATATAAAATGTATTTTTTAAATGATTATTTTGTAAACATGTCACTAGCTCAAGATTATTCATGTTTGAATTAGCGTCCAAAATACAAAATGAAGAGGAAAGCTTTTATTTAATTGCAAACATTGCAACTTTGTAACGCTATTTGATGGTTACTGCTGACAATGGATATTTAGTAAAGAAATCCATTAGTTTTTTTACTATTTATTACAAGCAAGGGCAATGTCCATAAATTAATAATTACCTGTTATAACTAACAACAGAGTCATAAAAGTTTCAGCGCAGTCTGGGACTTTCATTTCATCTATGTCAGTGATGTCTTTGTACTGCGATACCCATGCAGCCTCTGATGAGAGCATAGAGTCCATTTTCTGAAGAGCAACTGAGATGCACAACACTTGTTTAAGTTTTTAATAATAATTAAAACATTTCTAGTTAAACCTCCTCTAAAACATACAAGCATAAAAGCCTTCTTTCTAGTAGCTTTTATTTTACATTTTCAGGTTATAAAACCTACTGATAACTGGCTTCATACAAACCCAGCTTCAATGTAGCTACATTTGCAATGCTGTTAACTATGTCAGAGTTGGTTCCAGGTTTTGTTTTGTTTTTAAATAGTTGTCTTGTTCCTTTCCAATATATTTCACCTTCATTTCTCAAAAGTTAATACCCTTTCCCTAGTTCAGTTTAAAGTGAATCCTTGTCTGCATACACATAAATACAACATCTGCCTACATACAAGCCTACTGGACTCCATACAGCTTAGGAGCAAGTCTTAGAAACTACAAAAGCACTATTAGAGTCTAACCAATTTTTAGTCAAAATAGTAACAGAGTATAAAAGTATATATGCCTTATATAGTGGCCCTGTCCAAGTGACTGAGCCTATCTGAGAAGGCTGTATAAGTATACACATACTTTCTGATTGTGTGGTGTAAGAAAATGCATCGGAAGTCTTACATTTTTTTTCCACTGTTAGCCACCTTTGGAAGCAGGATTCTTCTGAAAGAATGTGCATGCAACTGGGAAAGCTGCTGAGATAACCATGAACGCTGTATAGCTCTCTCTCAAAGAGAAGTACCTCATCCACAAGGTGACAAAAGAGCGTATCATCGTACAACAGGCACGGAATATCAGCAGCCAACTTCTCCAAAATCAGCATTACGAGAGCACGAGAGAATTCAAGCTTTTGAAACAAAAAAGTGAATAAAATGTCAGAGATAGCAAGTATTAATAATGTGCAAACACGTACATAACAAACTGCTACTAGACTAAGTTAGTGAAACCCAGGGAAGCGGGCTTGCACAAATATCTATCAGAAGTGGACTTACATATTCATATACACAAATCCATGGAAGTGCTTACCCCAGCATTCACTGAAGATCCTGCCTTGTCCAGTATTGGCTGGATTTTGTCATCAAGGAACTCTGCATGATTTCCAATCCACATAAGTACTTGTGTTAAATACCACTCAGGCTTATTCAAAAAAGAAAAGAAAAGGTTAAACGCATCGAAACAACATTTATTCAAGCACTGCTAATATTTTAAGATGACCTTCTAAAAATAACAAGTTCTTCCCCCGCTTTCCCTTGATCTCAGATCACACACCACTTTCACTATCTTTTACTTAGTTTTGACTTTCATAAAAGCAGTATCAGAAAAATATGTCTGGATGTGAATTGTCTGAAATGCACCAATTATTCTGTTTCCTCTAAAGCAAAAGCTGTTTTGTTTTTTTTTAAACTACCCCTTCTCTACTGCTTTCTCATTCTTTAGGTGTTTTCTGCTTTGTGTACTTCCTCCTGTTCTTCTGTGTGGGCTTTATTTCTTGGCTTGCTTTCTTTATTTCTTTAAGCTCTTAATTTCTACATCTGAAATCCAGGCTGTAGTTCTTGATGAACACTTCTTTCAATGCAAGTGGAAGCAGTTCCTGTCCTCCTCACTCCTAACGGCCAAAGAACCTTCTGTTGAAGTGCAAACACATTTCTGTGTTGTGTTTCTCATTTCTGTATCAGTTTTCTCTTGCCTTCTGATTTAATTACATTTTTTTGTTTGTTTTTGGAGACTCCCTCCAAAACTCACCAAGTTCATTGTGAACTCTGAGCCTGCCCTCTGAAATACTAGTAATCCCTTCCAGGTTGATGTCTTTCAAATATGTTACAGGTGTATTTATTCCATTATCCAAGTTATTATTGAAAAAAAATCCAAACCCCAAAACAAAACATCCAACCCTAATTTGAACAAGGTCCTGTTGAAATATCTTTCTGATCTGACACTAAAGTAAACTTTTCTCCTTCAAGAGTTTTTAGAAAAATAGTTGTTCACCTACTGTTGTTGCCAAGTTTCACCTCTTGAACATAATTTTCCCATTTGTTTATGAAATAATTTTGCCTAAAAAACCCCTTCCTAACATACCTAACATTATTTTTAAAAGCACTGTAGCAGCAACTATCAAGATTACAAATATATTTACATTTACCCAAAACTGTCAACATAAGTACACAAACTTGTTCAACAAAACTGTTACAAAACCACTCCAAATGTATTACAGCAGCATTAACACAGTGAAACCTGTTCCAGTGATAACTGTCAGATAAAAATCCCCTGTCTTTGAGGATAATTCACACAAAAAGTGAGTGAGTTTCCAACTGGTAATCTAGGCATCTCTTGTTGTATGTCAATTAAAACCAAAACACTTAAAGCAGAAAATTAATTATATAACAGTGCTTTTAGACTAATCGCATTTTATAGACTAACAGCAGAATCTGACATTTTCAATTACATGAAGGTAGCAAACCACAATGCCAAATATCCAAGTCACAGCTTTCTCCAGCCTTGAGCTTGAGCAATAAGGAACAGCGCAAAATCTTTTGCAGAGATGGAGAAAATTAATAAAAACTTTTAAAATGATGGAGTCAGTCTAAGACTGTAGCCATGCTTTCTAAAGGAGCCAGGTGAAGGAGAAGTACCACCTCGCCCAGAGAAAATACTTCCGCCTCTGAAAGGTCTCCAAGTGCTATCTTCATGTCTGTCCACACTGAGGTAGCACAAGAACTGTGCAGCTTTGAAGAATCTTACTTTCAGAAAGGGAAGTGTTAAAGCTATGCAATTTAAATACAGCAATCTACTTGTTGCTTAAAGGAGCAATTAAAAAAAAAAAAAAAGGAAAATCAAAATCCTGTCTCCCATACCTTGTTTAAAACATTGGTTTGTTTATTTCCAGTGAAATGATACTTGAATCTTTTCTGAAGAGGATTCAGCATGATCTGTATGGGAAGGATAATGGGGGGAGATGGGGGTAAAGAGTACTTTTCTGGCAATTGTTTAGGCTTGGTTAACAGTTCATCTCTAAGTTTGACAGTCAAGGATGAAATTAAGAATTTAAGTGTTGAATTCTCCCAATATCGTAATTTCAATAGAATAGGTTTATAAAACTGAACACTTCTTATTTCTACCTCACTGGCTGAAGGCAGTATTATTTAATCAATACAACACCTCAAATACAAAGGATGATCAAAATATTTCAGTTTATATAATATTTAATACAACTCAGGCTGCTAAGGATTAATTATTCAATGACAATACAAGTCACTTCAGTCAGTCTGATTTAGTAAACTCCTAACATTAAAAAACCCCAACCAACTGAAAAAAACCAACACAGAAAACCACCATTAGCAGTACCAAACACAAGGGCTGTCCAAGAGACAGGCTTATTCACATCTGTTAAAGGAAGATAAAAGACTCACGAGATTAATAAAGGCCATACACGATTTCCCATTTTCACATAACTGATGTTAAGTGACCCAGGTCTGCCAGACCAAACTCTTACCAACTCACAGTTGTCTGGAATGGCCTTGTATCTTCCCACACCATTATTAAAAAAAAACAAAACCAAAACCTGCCACATCCAGGAAAAAAATGCTTGTTTTTTTAGCTGTGTTTTCACAAGAAAAGGAACAGTATGAGCAGCTGTGCCTTCTGATTAACCTCAAAGGCAGACTGCTATCGCTACACAACGAAAATCCTTCTGTAGTCTCCCAGTTTTGTAAAGCCTCCTTCTGAAACACATATCTTTAGCTTTCTCTCTTTTCCTTCTGGGATGGGATATATTCAAATCATTAAATCTGATTTTAAATAAGGCTACTAAAGGAAAAGCATTAATTGTATAAAATTACTTTTTTTTATTGACAAGGGTAATCTTACTGAAGTGCATAAGACCTGATCCTCACAAACCCTGAGCTGCCAATCTACCATGAGATCCCTGGCTGGGATGACTTGGAGTTCTGATGTTGCTACTGTTAAGAGGGACAACTTTAGCACCTGGCATTTTCTAAACAAACAAACAAAAAGTACATTCTAGTGTTAGTGCAAAGTAACATAAATTCAAGTTATCTTCTCTCTTTAGGGAGAACAAAGTTTTAAATAATTCTCCTTGAGAACGTGCACCTCTGACATTTACGATTCTTACTAAAACACACCACAGGTACTCAAAAGGATACGAGGTTTGCAGTTTCAGAAGCTGACAAAACAACATCTCCAAATTGTTGTATACATCAGGAGCACTGGCTGATGCGGCAAGGCCAAGCACCTGAGACTGTGGTGGCCCCACAAAGGGCCAGCGGAGCTGGGTTAGTACCTCTTCAAAGTCACTGCAAGGCAAGACAAGCACTTTAACACAACCATGCAGTGCACCACAAAGATGAGGGATTGACAGTACATCCCTTACCTTGACAATTTGTCCTTAAGAATTTTATGCCAGAATTTAACTGTGGATCTCACAAAAGCAAGAAGATGAGTACAAGATGACTCCTGAAGTTTAATATCCAGTTCTGCCATGAATGAAAGAGTACTGGCTGCCTCTGGAACATTGTTGGTCATCAGATACTGCTGAATGCTATCACTGCAAAATACAAGAAAAGTCAAGGCCAAAAAATTATTAAATGTAGCAGAAAAGAATTATTTGTACGTTGAAAAATTAATATTAAAACTTTCTCGAATCTAAAGTATTTCAATGATGGGACAAATCAGGTTACCAGTCTCAAAACATATCTGCAGTACTCAGAAACTTTACCTTAACTCTTCTATTCTTGAAATCCATTTAAGATAGGCCAGGTGTCGTTCAATCTCTTCTACTTGACTTATTAGTACATCGAGATCCTCCATCCATGGCTGAGCTTTCAGTAAGTGACTACTGATTGAATCAGACAAAAGACTTTCTTGCTCTAGAAGCCGACTCAGAGACTTTTTAGAATCTTCTGCATTTTTCAAGGCATTCTGAATTCTTTTAGGGACTTCTGAAGAAACTGTAAGTACCTGCATTCACACAGAAATATTAAGTCTGATATAAAAACACTGCACTACATACAGTAGTGTCATCTGAGATATGAATACATTGCTTTAATTTAGTTAAATATACTTAATCAGTCATTCAACACATCCAAAAGAAAGGGAGGGGGGAGGAAAGATGCTTACCTGTTCTTCTAACTGTTTCTTGTTTTCAGACAGCTTATCAATAAGGCTGTCTAGCTTCCTCAGAGAATCGTAGTCATTTCCAACTTCTCTTTCCACAAATTCAGAAACATAGTATGGGATATCACAATGATCTAGATCTCTTGTGACTTCTTTCTTTCTAATAGCAACGGCTGCCATGCTTTCTTTTTCTGCAATACTGATTATACGATTTCTAATTAGTCACCGCTAAGACAGCATAAACAACTACTGATCTACTGAGGACATAAAACTCCTTGAAAAGCTGGGAAGTTCAATTTAAATTAAAACTTAAGTAAGAAATTCAAGAAACATACTGCTTTAAGACAGACAATTTGCTGGCATAAATCTTAGAAGAGATGTGATAAAACTTTGCTTACACATTAATTACCGAAGAGACATATGGCAGTCTACTCCTTCATTCCACAAAAGTGTGAATTTTATTAAAGATAATTCAACATGTATGTGGTTTCTACAGATGCAATCTGGAAAACTTAGTGAAGAATACTAGAAAAATGCGTTGGCGAAATACAAAGGAAGATAACATTCTGCTTTACCTTTTCATACAGTACAGAATGTTCCAGAGATATCAATTGATGAATGATGTGTTACTAGTAAAGTATCCACTCAGGTCTTGCAATGACTTGTAAAGTAAAAGCATCACTGAAATATCTGTAAGAAAACCCACGCAGTGTAACAGAAGAAACACTTCCTGAGCCACACACTTGGCAGCATCCAGAGAAAGGCAGACCTGCAATCGAGAGAATGCTCACGTACAGTGAAACAAAAAAGGCCACAACGACAAGTGTTTGGCTAGTTCAATTCTCAACTTTTAAATACCACTTTCAGAACAGTATTTAGAAATGAAATTCATACACTTACACTTTATCTGCTACGAGCTTTAATCAAATGAAAAAACCTATTAGACAGACAACAGGAAAGAGTGACAGGTGCACCTAAGGAGGAAAAGTGAGAGAAGCAATAGAGAGCACCAAGAAGAACAAACTGAGAGACCAAGGGTGTTGCTGAGGAAGAAACGAACACAGAAAACAGTGAAAGGCACCCTACTGCTTGCAGCAATGAAAGCAATGTTGCAGAAGGCTGCTACCTAAGCGGTGCTCTTTCCTTACCAGAGGAAAGCGCCGGGATACAGGAGGAGAGGAACAGGGCACCGCGAGAGAAGCACACAGCTCGGCACCCACCTTCGCGAGCGGCCCAGGCCATTCCAGGGAGCGCCGCGCGGCGCCGCGGGCCCCGGGGAGACTCTGGACAAGGTCCCCCCAGCGCCCAGGGCCCAGACCGGGAGACAAGGCAGCTCCTCTCGCCGCCAGCCGTTACCGTCTCCGCCGGCCCTTCTTGCCCCGCTTCGAGCTCGGGCCCCGCGGCGGCGCCTCTCCGCGCAGGCTGCGCTCCGCGGGGCCGGCTCTCGCGTCTCGCTGTCCCCGGCGGTACGGTAATTAAGCACTGGGGCCGGGAGCGTGCCCGCAGCCGCGTAAAAGGTGCGTTATTGGTAGATAGCTAACTTTTTTTCTTCAGCGAAACTTGCATATCTTAGCGCACTCGCTAAGAGAAACCCGCATGGGAAATAAGTCTGTGAAAGGATAGATTTTGCTCGGGGTTAGGTTTTATCAACTTCCCGCTTCATGTATTTTTTTTTTTTTCCCCTGGTTTTCCTATTTTTATTTTATTTTTTTTCTTTAAAGTGTATCTGTGAACGACAAAACCTTTATCGCGTTAAATCACAGGCGGTCAGCAAAAGAACAGCTGTGTTAGCCGCTCAATGAAAACTTCCAGGTGATGCGAGAACTAAGAGGGGAATCCCTTCTCCTAGATCCTCCAAATGCCTTCCAAATTAGCCAGCTCTGGGGATCACCGCCAGCCTCCACAAAGGCGTTCCCCAAGCCTGCAGCTAGGAAAACTTTGTATAGGTAAAATTAGCTGAACCCTTCTGCTAACACAATAGCTTTTGTTGTCGCATATGGTGGAGTTCCAGGATCTGTAACTATTTTTCATAAAGGATTTTCCTACTGCCCAAGTGAATACATTACGCTACAGTAGCTCTGAATGGTATCGCTTATTTCCTTCAAAGCAGTGGCCGATTGTTTCGTCGGAGACCCCGAGACCTTGAAAGTCTCTTTCAAGGGAAGGGGAAAAAAAAAAAAAAAAAAAAAAAAAGTGATAATTCAGCGGGACTAAATCGCGAGAATAAATCATATTTTAGCAGGCAACACCTCCAAAAAGCCCAACCACGGGGACGGC
>WTSP01001595.1:39701-52709 GCA_025331215.1 Actenoides lindsayi | reverse complement strand
CTGCAAAGCCCATCCCAGCTCCCCTGGGTTCCAGTTGTAGCCACCACTTTGCCAGCACTCCTGGGACACGCACGAGGCTGTGCGTCGGGGGAACGCGCGGCTCGTTTCACATCACCCTACGCCGAGGTGAGACCTGGGATTTGCTACCTTCACGTGTTTTCCAGCCGGCAATAACCGCAGACTGCAGATGGTTCCGAGATAGCCCGAGGTCAGTGGTTTTGCACAGGCTGCTCTGACTTTGCGCGCGCGCGAGAACCGGGCTGAGCTGACCTCGTGCCCCAGAAGTGGGTTTGCGCGTCCCGCTGCAGCAGGGCTTGGACGCGGAGCCGGAACGCAGACGGAAGCATTGCCTTCAGACCCCAATCCGCTCGAGGTGACGTCCACGTGGCTTTTGCCTGCAGCCCCATGGGGAGCAGAGCAGCCCCACTGAAGCTGGGACATGGCTGCATGACCTTCCTCCGTGCCAGGAGATGCCCAAGTCAAGGCGTTTATAGCCCAGCGACAAAGCCGGGAGGGTTTTGCACCAGCAAAGTTTGCCCTGGCACTTTTCCTGAGTGGGATCAAAGCTCTTCCATCCAGTGGCCCCATCCAAACCCCCGCTGGATCCTGCTGCACCGTGGCGGGTGCTGCATTTGCTGCTCAGGTCCAGCCTGTCCCATGAGTCTCGGGGAGCGAACCGAGGCCACGGCAGCCGAATTGTTTAGGGAGGAGATGCAACTAAATACCCTCCAAAATTTATCAGAATCAGGAAGGGGACAGGGGAAAAAAGGGACAAAGTCCGATAGAAATTTGCCAAATGCTGCGTTTCACCAGACCTGAAATTAATGTTAATGGGTTAATGGAAACTGCACAAGGCAAGAGCTGCTGAGTTTCCAGGCTTTTCAAGGCCCTTCCCACGAGTATCTGCTGTGGGTGGGGACAAGCTGACTCACAGTTTCCAGGGCTGTAGTAACATTTCAACACCCCTGTGCTCCAGCCTTGGGGACTGATGGCAAAGAGCACATTCCCAGCAGAGTGGTTGGGAAGTTTTTTTTGACAGTGTGTTTTCTTGGGTCAGAAAATGTCAGTTTGGCAAAACCAAAACTTTTTTTTTTTTTTTTGGTAGCAAACAAGCAGTTTCCACGAAGTGCTGCTTGGAAAGGTCACCTGGGCTCAAGCCCAAATTTCTCGTCAAACCTGGAGAGGCAAAAATCATCTCCCAACAGTTCTTCATCCCTGGGTGATGGCACCCGTCCGTGGTGGTCCTCACCCTAGGGGAGGCCCCTTGCTTGGCGCAGGGACATGGACTCTTGCATCCCAGGAGAAGACCTGGCTCTACGGGCAACTGCAGCCCTACCTCTTTAAATCTCTTCTGGGTGGAGCTGGGACAATTTGTATAAATAATTAAGCAGCTATTTATGGAGAAAGAGTCCAACTGTGATGCTGGAGATGAGAGCACCCATATGAGACGTCGGGTGTTAGGCTTGGTTTCCTGGTTTGGGTCAGGATGAAGAGGGGTTGAACCCCAAGTCAGTGCTGTGAGTACAGGATTATCCCCTGTGCTGCCGATTTCAGTCTGTAGGAAAACAAACTCCAGCCACCCCAGTAAAGTCCTGCTGCAATCCAAGGAAAGCACTGGTGTCTCAGGTTTTGTTGGACAGAAAGGCTGCCTTCATCCAAACCTAATGTCAGCCTCCACAGCAGAGAAAGGTGGGTTTTTTCCCCTCAATAAACCTGTATTTCCATCTCTCTCTCCTCAGCCGTGGCCAGAGGGACCTTGTTTAGTCCCACTGCCATGTGGTGTCATTTCTCACTCAGCCAGAGAGGAACATTCACACACTTTCTCCACTTGAAAAATACAGACCACGCAGGAATGTGTCCATGCTAGGAAGCTTCCTTATTATCGATTCCAGGCAGGGAGAAGCGAAATGAGGCATTCTGGGGAGTACTGCAGAAGGTGCTTCTTGCTCCCAGGGGAAGCTGGCTGGGCTGGGTTGGGCTGGACCGGTGGTGGCTTTGCAGCCTCAAGTCACTCGCTGCCAGCCTCAGCCAGGGCAAAGGATGCTGAAGCAGAAAGAGTTGCGGGGTGCAGCTTCCCACGGGATCCACTCTAGAGAGAAGAAACAGCAGGAAATATCCCAGCAGAGAACACAGACCTCTTAGGATTTCCAAACCATCTGCATCTGCTGTTGCCTCCAGGCTAAACTGCGATTTTTCCAGTGGGAGAATAAGCCAAAGGGGCCCCTTGGCTCTTGTGTCAGTCGTAGGGCATATGGTGAAACATCAATCAGGAGGAACATCTTCTCCTGTCTTGAAAATCCTGCCTGAGAAGACCACTTTTCTCCGAGCAGCTTCAGACACCTTCAGTAAATCCAGCGTAACCTCAGCAAAGCAGAGCTCCCCAAAAAGGGGACACTGAAAAGGATGAAGAGCTCCACGAGGCGTGCCCAGGCTTCCCTTCGGCGGCATTACGGGGAAGGCGATGGGTGAGGGCATGCTGCCAGTAGCCCACCCGGCTTTCTGCTGGCCGCCTGCACGTGGCTGCATCTCTGGTGTGTGGCACGTCCGACCTGGCAGGCACAAACCAGCCAGGGAAAAAGGAGAAGCCGTTGGACTTGAACTGAACCCAAGCCAAACTTCTTCTGAGGTTCAGCAAATCTCATGTCAATAATTTTTATTCCTCCTCCAGCAGCCCATACATCTCCTGAGCGCGGGCAGCACCAGCAACGTGCACCAACATCTCCTGCCTGAGCCCATCCTCTGGCCAGCCAGGTACCTTGTCAAATTGGACGAGGTCTAATTTATGAGCCAGTGCCCTCTGCCTAATCAAACCCAACTCTCAAGCCTCCTGAGTTCCTCTGTACCACCTCCTCACGCTCTCCCTCTCGATCCCATGCAAGCATTCTTCATTTTCCTGCACCATCTTTTTTCTTACAACACTCTGGGGAGACAAGGAGTTGCTGTTACTGTCTATTCATCTGGAGGTCTTGCAGTGGGAAGGACCCTCAGGGCCATCCATGTCAGTGCCCAGCTCCCATGGAGTCCAGTGGGACGCAGAGATGTAATGAGCCTTGCTGGCCCAGGGGAAAGTTGCCCAAGGTAACAGGGAGTGTCTGTGCTAGAGGAGGGAACAGAGCTCATGTGAAAGTCCAGGACTGGAAACCTTCGCCTTAAGAGGACTGTGCTGGGACACAGGAGCTGCCCTGGTTCTCCACCTGCAAGCAGTCACATGCACCCACCAACTGAGAAGCCCTGGCCCAAAACCATTCCTTTCTTTTCCATTTTTCCCCAGCTGAGCACACGGGATTCAGACCAAGAACTGCTGAGAACAACTGCTCTCTCAGAAGGTTGGCATCAGCCAAGGGAACACCACTCCCCAGTTTCAGTGGGCTTGCCAGTCCAGTGGCCAGTACCTACAAGTTGGTTTTACTGGTTGGATGCTCTGTGGAACAGAGCTGAATGTTCTGGTTTGGCCCTTGGTGTCAGCATCTAGGAGAGGCCAAATAGTGTAGCGGGACAGGACTATCCTCTGAGGAGATCCCCCAGCTGTCGTGCCCCAGAAGTGCTCTGACCCTGAGCTTCTGGGAGCATCAACAAGGGCAGAAGTTCCTAAACTGCTGTACACACCCAGCGAGCGCTGTAGAGAAGATGGAGGGGGTTAGGCCACTGCTCCTCCAAACGTGGGTTTCCGAGGATGTCTTGGAGTCGGAAAGCAAAGCTAGAGTTCCTCAAAGCAACGTGATCTTGTGGCCCTACCTCCACTTTACAGATTCACAAGCCAGCTGCAGGACATTGTTCTCCTGACCACCAGTGCAGGACAGGAATCAGCGACAGGCAGCATTACTCCTCTGCGCTCTGGAGTGAAGCTGCTGGTCTGGGGGAAGATTTACCTGCCATCAAACCTCACAGTGTCCTTCCTGATGTCATTGACAGTGATTTTCTACGTCCTTTTGAACCAAGGATCTAATAAAATGAGGCATGTGGGTGGAGAGGATGAAGACATTGACTCCTGAGCTTTAACCTAGTACTTTATCCAGGAGGCCATCCTACCTTGTGGTCAGTTATGAGCGACCACCCTTCAGCAGATCCTGCAGCAGTGTGAGCACTGCAGTCAGCTGCCAGGACTCGCACGAGGAGGTACTGGTGCAAGATGAGAAGTGGATGGGGAGGAGAACTCACATTCAGCCAGTCCAAGGACGGTGCAGCCTCTGAGACTCCTGCAGATGGATGTGCTGAGTCCAGCCCATCCATCTGCATGAGAGCAGGTTGGGGATTTCTAGGCCCACAGAAACTTGTAGCATCTACCTCAGCTTCATTCTGTCCTTCCCCAGCTGCAGGTAGGAAAGCAGGGCCAGCCCTTAAAGTCCTCTCTGGCTACAGGGGTCAAGAGCTATCACATCAAACAGATGCTCTGTTCAAATAGGAAGGGAATTCCAAGAGCCCACGTCCACCAGAAGACACATCTCCAAACCACACCGCCCGTAACAAGCACACAGGAGTTTGTCCCTTTTATCAGCGTTTATTCAGCAGCCTGTGGAGACAGTCTGCCGTTCTGGAGCCTTTTCCAAGCAGGTAACACCCAGTTCTGAAACTGCCCTTTGATGACTTGTCATTTTTGAGCTGGAAAGGGTCTACCCGAAACAGCCCCGCGCTGCACACTGCCACCACACCCATCGAGCAACAAACTGGAACACCCCAAGCCCGGTGTCCTCGAAACACCAGTAAAAATCTACCCCTGCCCGTGTTTACCCGCACGATTTGCAAACACAGAACTGGTAGTCCCTTGGGAGGGCAGGATTAAAAAGAGGATTATTCTATTTGGAGACGCTCCAGAGAGCAGACGGATTATATGTATAGGTCCAAAATGGATCTTAATTGAGGTTTGTTGTGTCCAGTGGTGCTCTCCTCGAAGCGGGAGCTAAAACCGCGGTGGGGCTGGCCGAGAAGGAAGCCTAGGTTGACGAAGACATCAAAGCCGATCTGAGAAAGGTCAGATATAAATGGCAACCTGTCCCTTTATGCAATAGTTTGCTCTTCTATTTACGATGGTATTTTCTGGGAAGAGCTGGTCAGAGCCAACTAGGGCAGGCTTGTAAAAAGATAATTTTTCTCCCTTAGAAAACACAAAGACAGACAGACTGGGCTGCTGGCTTTTCTCCCTCCCCAAGATCTGCTGCCCTGGGCAATTTGTTCTGTTGCAGCAGCTCTTTGCTGAAGTGACTGGCGTCTGGTCCGCTTCAGAGCAGACGCCAGTCACTCCAGTAAAGAGCTGCTTACCACATCTTTGGTAAATATTTTCTGCAGTGGTGCAGGAGCGTCTTAAAGAGCAGCACTGTTATTTCGTAGGCATCTCCAATAATAACTCGGAGAGGAGCAGCCACAAGACATTAGCAAAAGCTGCTGCCTCTGACCAAAACTTTAGAGAAGCAGGAACAGAAGTGGGAAGAGAATAGAAATAGGGACTGAGTCATTGGCTGGAGAGGCTGAATGGAGCAAGGGCAAAAAAAACCCCAAGCAAGCTTCAAAAGCTGGTCCCGGGACACGTCTGTGAGGCCAGCATGCACTGCTCTGATTCTTCCTCACATTTCTTGCAATCTCAAATGGGGATATGAAAATCATTATGGGGAAAAGAGAATATTGTCTTGTCTGTTTTGAGCCTGGACCAAAGGTAGCCAGAGGCAATCATTGCTAAAGTACCAAAACTGCATCTCTTTTTGTGTTGAAACTGCACTTTGAGTATCTGGGCTGGCAGCTGGCTGCAGGATCTCAGGGGCTTGTTCACGCAGAAGTACGTGCAAACAGAAAGCAGGATTAGGGAGGAAAGGAGCTGACCCTGAAGTCACTGGCACTGCCGGGTGTTACCGAGGGGCAGTCATCCTTCAGTATACCCCAAGACACAGAAGTTTACAGCCTGACCCCACAGTAGCACAGTTGCTTCTTAGACACCCAGCACACGGAGCAGGCTTTGCTGAGAACAGAGACAGTGGTTGGAAGCCAGTTGGCTTCCAGGGGATCTTCTCTGTCCCATTGCCACACCATGGAATGAGAAAAGTCCTCTGTGAGTAGGTACCCCGTGGGTCCTACTGCACCTCAAACTGTGCTGAGGAGCTATCTCTGTCCTGGAAACTGCTGGCTTTAACATCTCGGGCTGTTGTGAGATGTTCAGAAGCAGCAGGTTCTTCCCTTGGGTGCCAGTGGCATGTCTGCCCACTGGGCAGCCATCCCGGCCACTGGCACAGCCGCACATGGGCACAGAGCAGTCGCTTCGTGCCTGAAGGAAACACCTCTGGAGTCAGGCAGGTCTCCCCTGCAGACAGACCCCTCATCATCCTTCTGGAGCCACAACCAGGGTTTTCCGTAGCTCAGCCTCATTTCTGACACTAAACCCTTTCACCGGTGTTTCAGTGCCAGGCGTCTCTAGTAGCCAAGCCCTTGGAGGGTGTAAACTGGCGTAGCTTTTATCACCTGCAGGTCCCAGCCAAAGCCTGACCATTTATTTACCTTCTCATGCGGGTGATTACCTGGGACCATGCCCGACTGCACGGCCTGACCCTGTGCCCTGGCTCTTACCCACCCGACCCAAAGTCCAGCCCATGCTAGAACTGACCTGGCACAGGGATGCAAAACTGTCCCGCTGTCTGGAAACGGCGAAAGGCTTCTCATGGTCCATCAGGCTATCCCAGCATAACACAGGAACGAGAACGAGAGGATGGAGCACCGACTGGAGAAGATACGTGGTGACAAGATCTGATGGAAAACAGATTTTATGTAAGGTGAGTGGTTTTTAGCTCTCAGCTGCTTTTTATTCGGTTAGTGAGTGAACAATGATTAACACACAGTGATCAGATGTGGTGAACCAAGACCAAAAAAGCAACGAGGGAGAGAGGAGGAGCGTGTGCGAGTGCAGAAGAGTTTGGCTGAGGGTTCCCCCCAGCCACTCTTGTCCCACTTTTCATGGGACTGGCTCTTTCTTCACTGAGCTTCACCCAGCCCTATGGTAGGGGACAGCAGCTACAACAGCTAAAGACAAGAGTCATTTGGGAGGAAAGACAATAAATTCTGTTGCGTTAAAAAAAAATAACCCCAAAGCCAGGTTAGGACATCATTTTCCATCCAACACCTCCCAAAGCCACCTCCAGCTGCGGGCTGCTGCCCACCCCTGCTCCTCGTCCCCTCGCCGTGCCGCCGGTCTCAGCGCTGGTGACGATGACCCACCGGAGCACCGGCACCTCGCGCCCAGGACCAGCACGTTGCCAAACTGGGGCCCCGTATTCTCCGTGCAAACGTGAACTGGGGCAGGACAAAAGAATGACATCAGCCACCCCAACCCAAGTTATTAATATCGTCATTAGCCGAACAACAAACGCTTCTCTCCGAGTCGTAAAGCAAGGGTGGCATTTTTATTAGCTGAGGTTTCCTCCTTTCTTTTCTTTTTTTTTTCCCCCCTCCTTTTTTATGGCCTTATCCACAAATGCTGAGAGCCAGAGGGAATTATTTGTTACTTACATTAAAGCAAGAAGCCATCAGACCACAGCTCTACAACCACTCCCCATATCATTATTTGCTTCTTTTGGATTTATATGAACCTCATTATTAAACCTTAGCTAATGCAGACATCCTAACAATGCACCGAGTGCTAATAACTGCTAAGCAGCATTATTAATTATTGTAATTACAGCGTTTAAAATGTATTCTGATTATATTAAACAGAATACTTTCCTACTTCTCCGACCAAAAAAAAATAAATAAAATGCACAAATGTAGCTTATTAACACTAATTCTATTCTTACTGGTAAAACTATTGTTAGATTTCAAAGGCAGCTTGTCTGGGCCCTAAGAAAAAAATCCATCACGCTGGGATGGCGTGGCATGTCCTCAAACTGGTGTCGCTCAGCTGGGGCAGGGGAATGGAGGGAGCTCAGCAAAAAGATGTTCACGAGGGCTCAGCTGAGCAATTCACCTTGAACCTGACAGGACCCAGCACCGGGGGCCTTTAGGAGAGGCATAAATCCACACACACACACACACCCCACCCCTTAGAGTTTACCACCACCCTCACATCCCCTCTACAGCTGATTTCAGTGGATGCTGGTGGGCTCCGTCCAAGCCTGAGGGAACCAGGATCACCTGTCCAAGGGGTGTTTATGTGCAGTAGGTGGGACCCTGGATTTGGGAAGCACCTGTAGGCTCCCCTATAACGTGTTACAGAGCTGCTGTTACAGGGACAATACAGGAGGGAGATCCTGTGACAGACACTCTCATCGTTAACCCCTGCTTGTAACCTTCGGTGGAGTTATGCATGGCGAACCCAGAAGCGCAAGTGGCCATATAAACACTTTTAATTAAAGATGCGCCGAGATAAAAAGCTTCAGAAAACAATTTTAAACAATTAAAAATAATATTAGAGGTGTTTGTCTGCCCCATCTGCATGTGTCCCGAGCAGCTCGGGGAGGCTTGCTGTGTTCTGACCATGGATAGGACAGTTTGGAGCCATTCCCCTCCTCTCCACCAGCGGGTCCAGCACTCCTCCAGACACTTCTTTGCTCCAAAGAGTTAAGATTTCACTTGTCAGGCTGTTTTTATTTCTATTCACATGTCAGTGCCTGTCATTTATTTAGTCAATGGGACATGTCCAAGGGATGGAGACAGACTGGGTTAGTCATTCTGACCGTGGGTCGCCAGTCACTGCAAACTGCCTGAGGTCATTTCCAAAAGCACCAGTAACAATGAGAGGGAAGCTGGGCCGGGGAGACCTGCAGGAAACGGCGCGGAGATTAAAGACAGAGATAGTCCTTTGCAAAAGTACACTGGAGGAATGTTCCCTATGTTCTGTCAACAGAGTTTCTTCCTCGCTCAAGACTGTCTATTTTAAGTCTGAGCTCGCACCAAAAATGGAAATCCTTGCTCAATGGCTATCAGTGGATCTTGGGTTTCTGGGGCTGCGGCAGCTCCGTGGCCGAGGAAATGAACCCTCCAGCTTGGCCTTTGCTGCCGGAGCCACTTTAAACAATTCCTCCTCGCTGCAGCTCTCAGCTGGGTTCACTCCTTTGCCTGGTTGAAGCACAGGGTTTAAAACCCATCTGGAGCCCGTGGTACCGCCCTGAGTGAGCATCGTCCTCAGTGGCATCCCCCCGGCACCTCGGTACCAGTATCCCCCCGGCACCCACCGGTATCCCCCCGGCACCTCGGTACCAGTATCCCCCTGGCACCCACCGGTGTCCCCCCAGCACCCACCACTATCCCCCCGGCACCAGCCGGCACCTCAGCCCATGCAGGGCAGCAAAACCAGAGCAATGGCCCATCTCGGGTTCGAGCTGCGCTTCCAGCCCGCTCTCCTGCCTTAAGGAAGGGAATGGAAAAGAAGCGTTGAAACACAACCATAAATATTTGCTGCAGCATCTTGGGCTGAACTCAAGCCCTGTGACTGCAGAATTGGGGGGAACGGGAAATTCCTCTGGCAGCCGTCTGGGCATCAATACAGGGCTGAAATACAAGAGCCGGTTTAGGTGCAGAGATGCACATTTTGCTTTTTAAGCAAAATAGCCCAAGCCACTCTTACTTAACACATAAGGTACCTCTGGGTGTTTTGGAAAACATTAATAACAACCACATGACTGGTGTAAAGCACTGATTTTTCCATCCAGACGCACTATTGTTTTCAGATAAATACATTCCGTCGAGCTTTTTTGTATCTGAACTTTCTGCATGTGGCTGATGGGGATGGGGGGCTGACAACAATAGTGGTAGCCCGGGAGGAGCCACCGGAGCCCGCTGGGTCGGGAACGAGTGACGGGGGGCTAAACCCTGTCCTCTGGTGTGGGTGCCATCGCCGGGGGCGTGGGTTGAAAGTAAGGAAGGGAGCTGCACAGTGGATTTGAGCGGCTTTGCAGAGACAGGGGAAGGCAGAAAATGCACTTCTTAGAATACAAACATCCATCACGGACAGACACGAGAGTATCCAAATTCCTCAGTGTTATATTTATGAAGCCATTCGGAGACATGACACAGGCCAGTTCCTGTAGATTTTTCCATGTGTTGTTAAAGATTCAAATTACAGAGTAATTTTCAGTCTTTGAAGACACTGGTCTTGGTACTGCAGAGCCCAGAGGCTGCTCCAGGCAGGGTTTGTCTGGAGATAAGGCAGAGCCACCACCAGCACTGAGCAAGCTCAGGAGGCAGGAGCAGGCCAGGAATGACGGAGGCACTGGGGGGGGGAATTTTTTCTGCTTGCAGATAAGAAAAGCATCCTGCTTTGAGCACGGGGTAAACAACTTCTAATACACAAGCTGGTTATCTGGAGAGTCCCCGGGGAGGAAGCGTGTCTGGTGAGAGGCTCCACAGACACATTGATGCTGTGTGGCACGGCACGGTGTGGGGACAGCGACCCGGTCCCGGTGCCCAGGTAGTTCTGGGGAGCCTGGCTGCTCATGGGTGCTCACTGGGGCAGGAGCCAAGGCTCCACCAATGTGCAAAAGGGAATTGAGAGAGCTGAGTTTGTCTCCAGGAGGAGGAGTGGGGCTCCCAGTCTGTCGGTGGCCTCATGGTTGCACACGTGGGACATGGGCCACCCAAGTTCAACATCACAGACACAGTTGGGCAAGGTCAGAAAGATTCTAAAACAGAGACTTTAAAACTCTTTTTATCAGCACAGAACTGCCATCACCAATCATTTCTCCCACTAACTACACAAAACACCCTACCAACCTAAATTCAGGTGTGTTTTCATTGATAAGGCCACGAGAACACTCAGAAGCCAGAGAAGGCAAAGCATGACAACGGCTGGGAGAAGTAAGGAGACCACGGCCACTCCCTGGTGCTCCCCACGTAGCTTCAGGGTTCATCTCTCGTGGCAGAACCCAGATCTGAGACTTTGATGAGCATCACTCCCGGGTGGCACTCTGGGGAAGGCAGGCACAAGCTCGGAGAGGCGACTGGGGGGGGGAGCAGGAAGAGCTGATCTCAAGTTCAGAGCCTGATTTACGGCCGAGGCCTCGGGCAAATCACTTACTGGCTTTGTGGTTTCATTTCCTCATCTCTAGAATCTCTTTCACGGGTGATGTGTGAGGGGGAATTAACATTCAAACTTTGTTTTTAATAAATATTTAAAGATTCGTCTTGTGTTTTATGAATGTTTCTGAATGATCTCTCCGCCCTTGCATAAGGGTCTTTCCCTGCCAGCTCTTTCATCTGAGCTCCTCTCCCTCGAGCGGGTGCGATGCCTCTGCTGCAGATTTGTGCTTTCATTGAGTAACAATTAACTGCCTCAGTTAAATGTAAAGGCATGCGAAGAAGAAAGTCTTCTGCTGCCAGTTCTGCACCGCTCTGCGCTGGACGCCAGCAGGACACATCAAACAAAAGAGTTCCTCTGCATAAAATAAACCAAAGCAGAGCCCAGCGCACGCCAATGAGCTGTTAGCAAGCTCCGCGTGAGCCCCGGCACTCTAAAAATTCATTTATGTGTGAAGCATCAGTAAAAAACTCCGTTTTCACCAACTTGGCATGATTTGGAAGTGAAAGCGCGGGCTCGAAGCTACTCTGTGCTGAGGCCAGTGGAAATTCGGTGCAGGTTTGACCCCAGGACTACGCACGCTTCAGTCGTTGCCTGTTTATTGTTAAACTCATTAAAAACATCAGGGTTGTTTTTTGGGTTTTTTTTTTTGCATCTTAAAAGTCTTTTCTAACTTCATAAAATATGTGAATGCTTAAGAAAGAATCTGTGCGCGACTGTATAAATAGTGACTAACGAGTAGGAATTTTGTGGTGTTCAAAGGGAGCAAAAGGAGCTGACGAGCCTGCGGTGTAATGAGTTAATTTGCCTCGCAGCCTACCTGGTGCCCAGCGCCAGCTCGCCCTCCCTCAGCCGTCGCTGGGGATGGGTCATGTGCCTCTCCACCCAGGTGAGTGGTTTTCAGGTAAAGATCCCAAATGAGCCGTCTCAGACGTGCCCCAGCCCCAGGTCGGTCACTTCTTTATAAGATGGATGCTGAATTTCTAGCAGAAGAAAACTCAAAGCGTTTCCAAGTGAAGCTTTTTGACACTCGGAGCTGAAATCACCTCCGCTTCTAAATGACATCTCCTTCTATTTTTAACACGCCTACCAAGTTTTGAGAGCGAATCCAACCGCGTGTTCGACCAAACCAACATTTTTTGTTCAAACCCTCATTTCCCAGAAAAAAACTTGTGAGCCGTTTTGTTTTATTCGGAATGAGAACAAACCTTTCCCCCAAAACTCTGCAACTGCCAATAATCCGACGTTTTATCCCCGATTTAACGCTGTTATAAAACTTCCTTGCTGGAACTGCTGGAACTTGGAAGTTGTCGTGAAGTGGGTACCTTGCTCCGTCACTAAAATTCAAGCCATTTTGTAACATTGTAATTCCCCAAGCTCGCCTCGGGCTTCGGCGTCCCTGTCCGAGGGATGTTTACAGCTTATTCTTCCTCCGCAGGCAAAATGAACCCGAGAGCTAAAGCTGATGAAAGGCACATTGCTGTCTGTCATGAGGGGCATATGTTGAAATATGGCAGTGAAAAAAGCCAGCGGCGCTCAAACCGCTGCAGAATCCCAGCGGAACGAGGCATCTGAAGAATATTTTATATTTAGTCAGAGGAGGGGAAAGGCAGGAGCCGGATGATGTTGGGGTTTTCGTGATGAAGAACATTTCTAGGGAGGACTCCCATACCATGGGAAAAGTTCCACGCTTTATTTTTCTAATGAACAACTGTCTCCAGTGTTTCACAACATCAGGGTCCTTACTATGGAGAGCTGGAGCGAGCCTACTTTCTCTCTCCTGTGCCCTTTGCAGACCACGTGGCTTTATGAGAAAAAGCCACCATCAAAACACCACAATGTCAGCTGCAGAAAGAAACACCATTATCCTACTGGGCTCTCCTGAGCTGGGAGGCTTCCTTTCATCTTCTACTCAACAGTCAGACCCTGGTCCAGGTTGCCCAGAGCAATGCTGGGAGGGCTGGAACCCCTCTGCTGGGAGGCCAGGCTGGGAGAGCTGGGGGGGTTCAGCCTGCAGAGGA
>WTSP01001595.1:19360-32718 GCA_025331215.1 Actenoides lindsayi | reverse complement strand
CGGGTTGAGACAGGTGATCTCACTGGCTTACCCCTCCAAAGACTTGGATAGTATGTGGGTGGGAGACTTGTAGAAGAGCATCTCTTCGGGTCTGCACAAGAGGCTTGTGGACCAAACCCTACCCACATTACCCAAAATCTCAGGTGAGCAAGAAACTGCTCCACTTTGACCATATACTGATACCCAGAGTTCAAACCAGAGCACCACGCAACCTGGAGACTCCATCAGGTACGTGCTGAAGCCATTTTCACTCTGCCTTGCAAGACTCAGACCACTAATGACCGGAGGCTGCTTACCTACAAGGGCAGAGCTGGCACCGGTCTGCTGGTGGGAACCCTGTCAACGCTTCCTTGGAGCAACCTCATGTAGCATAAGTGGGTTGTTTACAGCAGATCAGTTTTTGTTCTCTCTTTTTACCTCTAGGGTGAGCAGGGGGTTTGAGGCGAGTTATCGCGGGGCAGGGGCTGTGGCCAGACAGGCTCCTGCCAGCCGAGGAATGCGGGACAACTCAGAGCCCGGAGTGCCGGCACCATCCAAGGGGGGAGGTCTTCTGCTGGCATCGTATCTAGCCTTCTTCAAGAGAAGGTTAAAGCCTTGGCAGATAACCGTGAGCTGCGTGTGGCTGCGATGGGATCCCTTACGCTGAACTTTTGGACTCCTTACAGTACGAAACCACATGTTACTCCCTCGCTGGCTCCGCGAGATGTCTGCAAGATGCAGCCAGGAATACTCAAGTTCACCCACTGGGAAACATTGCGTTACGTGAAGATTGCAGCCTTCTCCCCTTATCTGCGAGGCAGTTGATGAAGGGCCTGGCGTCAGTCTGGCAACTCTGACGGCTCCCATTTAGCACCAGCAAGAGCTGCCTATCAGCAGAAAGCTGGGGCAGATAGCAGACGGGACTATCTAATCACATACCTTTTGCATTAGTGCTGCCATATATTCCTTCCATTTACAATCAGGAGACTGGACCGCACTGAATTTTCACAGGAATGAACTGTCAACAACCCCATCCTTCCCAAGGCCTAAAAATGGGTGCTTTATCACAGAGGCCAGTAGACTTCTTTTCTTAGACTTCCAGGCAATGGCCGGAGCAGACTTGGAGCCCCCACGAGCGAGACATTAAGGAGACCTTTTTGAGATAACAACAGTTCACTTGGCTCTCTCAAGAATGCCTTATGGCTGTTCCTTTTCAGAGCCGAAGTAAGGAAACTAGCTCAATTAGAGCGTATCAAGAAACTTTGTGTCTCCTGGTTTGTTTACCTTTTATCAGCGCCCTTAATATGCTTTCCTGCTTTTCCGAGAGGAGCAGGAGGGCTACGCTTTGGAAGATCGCGCTAGAAAAATCGAGCAAGTGAAGAGGCAGCTTTTGAAAGCAGCAAATCGGAGTTAATAACAGGGCAGCAAACAACTGCTACCGGCTTTCCGATGTTTCACCGCTTCTCGGAGCCTTGGTTTGGCTGCATGATTAAATTTCATTTCAATTTTGCAGAAGTCTATAGTTCTGTTTAACACGCGGCGACAACCTATAATCTCTCAGGTCGTGTTTAAATAGCTCGTGTAACTATTAGTTCTTTCTCCAGCCAAATGCCCATTAGGACTTGTCCTAAATAAAGAGCCCGGTAAAACATCTTCCCCAAGAATGCCATCTCAAAACATTCTTCAAAGCCAAGCCCTGACTCTGCAGCAGACTCAAGTTCATCAGCTCTGGGAGCCTACACTATGCCATTAATTGCAGGCATAATTAACGATGGCCAAATCTCAAAAAAGTGCCAAATTAGATTTCACTTGAGACAAGCAGACGTATTTTGGATGACTGGCTAAGGCCAAATCCTGCCTGTCGCTGAAGCCTAAAAGTCTGGTCACAGACGGAGAATCAGATTTGCAGCCTTCACATGACTCAGCTCTCCAGGCTGGAATCAGATGCTCAAATCCTCCTGACTGGAGATCTGGACATGCAACTGCCTTAAGTTCTTCTGAAAATGAACGTTTTCCTTTGGAGGTAGGATGGGTCACCCTACTTATATACAAAGGCTTCTGTTCCTCCTGCACCCCTCTCCTCCTGCAGCTGAGCTACAGACCCTGCCAGCATCCTGCACTGCCACACACTTCCCTGATTCTGAAAACAATAACAGAAAAAGGGGATGAATGCTCCAGAAAAATGTGATTTTAATCCAGTGAAAACCCTGGGTGGATGTTCAGAGGATGTTTTACATTACGATGACTTAATTCACACCTGCTGCATCCCAGCCCCACGCTGAGCTGCTCAAACCTAGACCCGCAATCTGGGCTTCACCTCGCTTGTGTTTGGAACTGTCTGTACTGATTCATCTTTGGGATAGTTTAGGAAAAGGGAACACAAAGCCTGGCCAGTGAGGTCCAACTTTCAGCTAGCTCAATCTGTAACTCAGGGGGTTGGGCCATTAAACATCCAGTCTCACCCTGTCCCTCCAGAAAACTCATTTTACTCATTTCCCACTGGGAGATAAAATGCAGGTCTGCTCCCATTCCAGGGCCCTTTGCCTGGGACACAAATAGCTTTACAAACACTCTTATCTATGCTCACATGTCCTTTCAGAAAATAGATCAGCCTGCAAAGGGCTGTCTTGGTACCACGAAGCCTCTTCCTAAGAAAAATGGGAGCTCAGACTACAGGTTTCCTCTTACCACCAACAAGCCACAAGCACAGAGAGACCAGCATTGCAGGGGAAACCTCTTACAGCCTGTGTCTACCCTGAAAGGAACCTGCCCACACATTTTGAGGGGGCCCTAGAAGGTTGTCCCTCTGGTTTGAGTCCTGCACATGGTCACGGTGAGGTGATGCTGCACCCCTACCGCAGCCCTAGCCATGGTCTGCAAGATCACTTCATCTCCTGCCTAGAGTGCTCCTGTTATCTGAGAGAACTTCTCTGGGATCCCCTGTTTTACACATGCTTGACATTTTTTACGGTTCCTCTTAAACCCTAGGTGTTATCTGAGCTGAAAAATAACAGGCTTACACCCATCGCTGAAAGCAGAAAGGGTTTGGAAACGGGGGCAAGTTGAAACCTACTCTTGAACAGCTCGGGGCTGGCCAAGACATCCTCGGGTTCGAGCCCCTGTGCTCTTCAGGCTTCCTGAACCTGACCTCTTCCTCCTGTCGGTGACAGTCGGCTCACGTGGGTTTAGATTTCACAACCAAAGCTTTGGCACCGCTCCGGTTACGGTGCCAGAAAGTAACAAGCTATCGCTAACTCCTGACACATCTGCTGCCCGAGGACATTCAAACCCTGTCTGCAGAAATCATTATATACATTTTTCAGGGGAAAAAAAAAAAAAAAAAGAGTTTGGCCTCGCCTATCAGTAACAGAGCAATCCCAGCACACCTCCTTTCCTCCGTTCCAGTCAAACCTGCTCCCTCACACCCCTGCAAAGGGGCTCCAGGACCTGGCAGCGATGACTGCCAGCCAAGGGTTGTGTTTGGGTGACTGTCTCGCCTGGCAATGTGTAGGGCCAGGCTTGGTGTGAGCTGCTGAGTTGGGTTCTGGAGCTTGTTTTGGGCTCCTGTCTCAGAGGACATCAGGATTTCCTCTCCCAGTATCAGGAGATGGAGCAATGGGAGCGCAGTGTGAGGGCAGAGGCAGGCATAGGCACTGCAGGCAGCAGCTTGGTGAGCCCCCAAGTTCACCTGGTGTCAAAGCAGAGGCTGATTCTCAATGAAGGATAGGCCTATCAGCCTGTCCTAGGCTCATCCTAAGCAGAGGCTTATCCTAGGCTCATCCCTAGGCTCGCCCCTACCGTGTCCCAGCCCTATCCTCATCATAAAGGAGTAGGCAGGGCCATTGCAGCACAAAGGAGATGCCCGCAGGGTGAATAAAAGGAGAGGCAGAGCTGGAAGAGACTCCTCCAAACATCTCACAGCCTGGATGCTGCCACTCCAGGGGAACAACCCGTTCCAAACGGTTCCCAAACCCCCTGCCTGATACTTTACCTCATGGCTCCCAAACATCCTGTGCTGAGGAGCATCAGGAGCCTCTCGTAGACCACTGCAAGCCCTGGCCAGCCCCTAAAGGAGGGCAGAGGGATGGAGAGGTAACTTTTACAGCAGGCAGCAGCGCGCTCCTTCCCATGGCCTCCGGGGTCAGCGGCGGCTGCCGACGGGGAACCCCAGCTCTGCCTGTAGCCAGGATGTGTTTCCACCGCCCTGCACTCCACGCACTGGTGCCTTTAAAGGCTGACACGTTGCAAAATAAGAACAAAATGTTTGCAGCGCGCTCTCAAACCTCAGTGGCTTCGTTTATCCCCGCTGGACCGGTGTAAATGGTCAAAGAAGATAGCAGAGGGCCAGGCCCACCGCCTCTTGGCCTGAAGCCCGGAGAGCAACGATCAGCGCGCTTTTCCGTGAGCTCCGTTTAGGAGTCGTCTCTCCCCAGCGCTGCAGCCACCTTTGCCCTTTGCCAAAGAGCCCGTCTCCAAGCATTGCTGAGGTGAACCACTCCCGTGGTGGCATTTTCTGGTGAGGCACGGAGTCGTTGCTGTCACCCCTGATGAGCTACAGGCTCGCTCCGACCCCCGCGAACCGAGCAGCTCTGCGGCCTCTCTGCCAGGAGAAGATGTGGGACTGAAGCCCTAAATGCCCAATAATCCCTTAAAATCTGTGGGATTTCATCTGTCCTTTAAAGAAACACTTTTTTTTTTTTTTTTTTAATTCTTTCATTGAATAACATGGACGAACTTGCCCAGATCACCCACTTGTGCAGGCACCGATCTGAGATGTTTAGAGAAGTTCCATCTCCCTTTGACAGGTACCTCTTGCACACCCTCCCCGTGCTAGAAAAGGTGTGGCCTCACGTGCTCGTCCCCCAGGAAACAGAAAGACCTGAATCACCCCCTGCATTACAGGGCAGACCGTGGCTTCATTTACTTAATGGAACACATTTTTACAGGGCCTTCGCCCCATCCCCGAAGCTGCAGGCTGCTTTTTCTTGGCCCTGTTTCTCATGCGCTTTGTTTCCTTATCACACCATATAATTTTCAGGCAAATGAAAATCTGGGCTTTCGCTTGCACAAACACTTGGACCTAAAAACCTTGCCATTGCCAACTCTTAGAAACGTTATCCTCATAGCTGATGGGTTTTGTAAGGCCTTGGTCCTGGGAGACCTGTGAATATATCAGGATCTTGACTGGCCTGTTTTTCTCAGAAGCCATTTTCGAGCCCTCACGGTTACAGAGAAACCCGGGAACCCCGACAATGCAGAAGGTGGAAGGCAGAGAAAAAGAGCTCCCTTGTTACGATTTAAAAGAATATGCATTGGCTGGGGTTTTAAGGAAATCTTGTGAGCTGGGGTTGGGCAGAGGCTGGGGAACACAGCCCAGAGACCCTGCTCCAGCACCTCCTTTGCAAACAGGGTCCAATGCAGCACTTACTCCCTGCCCAAGTTTCTTATCCTGGGAAGCACTTCACCCCAGTCTCCAGCCATCACCATTTCCAGGCTGATTTTTGACTTGTTACAAAAACTAAAGATGCATTGTACGTGTGCCAAGGTAAATAAACTCAGGGATGCCTTTTTTTTTCTTCCCCCCCCCAGGAATTTGCAGTCAAATGAAGGCAAATCTTAACAATCGCTACGTTAGACCCAAACTTCTGTGAAATAATAAAAGAAGGTGACACTGCAACCCGACGTTCTTAAATCATGTGTGTAATGCACTCCTGTCTATCTGCCACTTTCCATCCAAAAGCACTGGTAATTAATAGATAAGTGATAAAATAATAATTCCAGGAAGCAGAACAATTCATTTTTTCTGAAAGCCTGCGGTGCTCTTTGCTTTCCCTAGAGCCATCTGCTAGCAAAAAATTTGTGGCCGATGCAGGAGAGGGGAGAGGCTGCTGGTGGGAATCAAAGAGCAGCGGTCCCTCTGTTGCAGACCTGTTGCAGCCCAGAGGAAGGGTGAGGGGTGCGGGGTGCCTGTCCCTCCCTCAGCACGACTCCATTCACCTTGGACAGCCAAGCATCGCACCGTGAGGGCCTCTGAAATAATAACGGGCACGTCCCTGGCACCTTCACGTGAAATGATGCAGGACGAAACAAGCAGAGAGGAGATTTCCCAGGGGTGTGCTGGAAGCTGGTACGGAGGCTCTGTATCTGGATTTACACGGACTTCACACAGCTTTACATCCGAGGCAAAGCCACCAAAGTGGGAGCATCAGGGGCTCAGCGCACACGGATTTCAGCCTCGTGATTGTCACGCACAACCCCAACACCCCCCACCCCAGGTCCCTTTTTGCTGCCACACAGTTCGATGGGAGCAGCATCTGCTTGCTCAACTCCTGCAGAGTAATTGTAGGCTAATAACATGTGCTGGCATGTGGGTTGGGACGTGAAGTATGCGTGTAGGTGCCTCTGGAAATATGTCACTTAGAAAACACCCCTTTAGCCCACAGAAGCACTGTTCAACAAGAGGAATTCCTTCAGATCTGTATTCATTCAAACTCTAAAGCCACTTTTTGTTGCTATGCCAGGCAGTAAACCCGCGATAAATGAAGGAATTTACACATCAGACATCTCAGATTCCTCTCCCTCCCTTCCCAAGAGCAGTGTGAGGGGACAGTTAACGGCACTAGTTTATGGTATAAATATTTTGACAGACTCTATTTTGATACTATAAATTTTAACAGTTCTGTCTGGTTTTAAACTCCGTTCTTCCCTGACCAGGAATCCGTGTGAAGTACTAATATCTGAAGTGTTTCTTAAGGAGCAGAACCTGTCCCTAGGAAAACATTCACCTTCCCTTAAAATAACACCGCTTCGCCTGACAAAGAAACTCCCAATGTCTGCGCTTGCGAAGCACTCCTGGCTCAAAGCTCCTCTCTTCCATTTTTAGGCGAGATCTCTTATGAGCAGGACCACTTGCCTAGATGTTTGCCGTGCCACCCGTTGCAGACCTGAAGTGCCTGCTGTACCCCCCTCCGCTGCACCCCTCTGAAGCTGGGAAGCGCTGCCAGTCTTCCTTAACAAAGGAGAAAAAATTGTGTTGCCCAAAGACGTGATGAAAGCCAAGTTTTAAGGAAATGGAGGAAGCAAGCGAGCATCAGCACCCCAGGAGCCAGACCTAGGGATGGGTTTATCCTACACGTGAATCCAGAAAGAGAAGTTTGGATGCTAACGCTGCTACGTTTCCTTTTCTTTAATGTGAGGCAGCCCTTTGGAACGTACATCTCAGTTACTGCAGGCGACAGAATAACCTGTCGCGTCGAGCCCACGGACCAAGGTTTGTTTGTTGTGGAGTCAATGACAAACTGCCCTTGGCTTCCATGGGAACCTTGGGGTGCCGAGACGAGAGGGCTCAAGAGGATGTGAGAAATTACGCGGCACTCTGTCTGGGAACGCTCCCCTGCCGTAAAACTGGCACCTTCACCTCTCTGCCGGCTGCCTGGGGCAGCAGGAGGAGGTTGGGTTTGCCTGGCTCTTGGGAGCAACGTGCTCCCAGTTGAGCACAGAGGGAGAAAGGAAAGCTCTTCCCGCAGAGCTCACGGCGTAACTGGGCATGCCTACGAACGAAGCAGCTTTCACTCAGCCCGCTAATGAAACCGTCACCCTGCCAGTCTGTTTGCAAGGCTCTCGGTCCCTCCTCGCACAGCATCTGAGCCCGGTTTCCAATAACTGAGACAGACAGAGACCCTGAGACCTCCAGTTTCCCAGCAGCTGTCCTGCAGCCTGGGCCGAGAGGGAGACTCGCTCCCCCAAAGGGTGACCAGCACTTTCTGCTGCCTGTTAGCATGGGAGCGGCTGGGACTGAGATGTGCAGACCAGGAGAAACCATCCAGCACAGACAGGATGATTACAGTGAAGTCTGCAAAGGACAGAGCCTGTAAATCCCAGTGACTCCAAGCTTTGTTAGTGCCACTTCTTAATGAACAACTTGTTTAATTACACAGTTGAAAAAGAGCCAGTTTAGAACCAACTTTCCAATATGCTTCTTGGATGTGATTACACCCGAATACGTCTGGTAATGGGATGAATTTCAAACACCCTGAAACTGAAGTTTATCTGGATTTGGGCTTACAGAGTGAGCTGGGACACGTGTCCCAGAGCAGAGCTTAAATTCCCTGCAAACGTACAATTAAATTTCTCAGATTGCACTAAAAACTGCTACAGCTTAATATTTTCGCAGCCATTTTTGATGGCCGCATTTTTCTCTTTCCTTGAAAAACGAACAAACAAAAAAAAAGAGAATCTCTAAGAACAGCAGGACCTATGTCAACCTTCTGATGTGCCAGCTCAGGGCTGAGAACTAGATAGGCAGAAGAATGTTGCTGGGAGAAGGATCTGGCCGTATCTGCTTCCGAACTTTCCCATGCACAGAAATGAAATGTGGACCCCGGCACCTCGGTGTCTGGCTCCAGCTCTAAAGTGGTTTCCACTAGTTATAGAACATGCTGACAGCCTCTTCAGATAAGTAGGGCAAGGCAAGGGCACTCGGGCGCTTGGCAGCCGCAGACTCGGGCGTCCTGCTTGCGTGGCTTCAGGAGCAGCGTTTGAACCCCAGTTCCAGTGCCTAGGAACAATTCCTCGACCCGGGGCACCTGACCCATAAACCCCCTCGGTAATTTAAAGCTCATTAAAACCTCGAATCAATAGCGTGGGACACTTGAATCCCTCAAAACCATTACTGTAAACGCAAGGAGAACGGGGAGGCAGGAATGTGACCTGACTTCCATGACTGTTCCCAAATTTAAAAGGATTTCAGGAGATGGTTTTTACACCGCTGCCCATCACCGTGGTGCCTGAATCCCTTCCCCGTACCAAATAATTCCCAGTGCCCAAACCTTTAATGGCATTCATGGAATTTCTCTTCTTTTTCTTTCTTAAGGATAAAGTTTGAATGGGCTCTGGACCGCTCACCTGGTGGTTTTTTCCCAGTGAGTTTGAGCAATTCCAATTAATTCACGTTAAACGTATGTAAACACAGCTTTGACCATGCTCTTTCGGGGAGGTGGGGGAGGCAGAGATTTCCAGCGAGCTCCGATTCGGAGACAGATGCAATTTTGTCTCTCTGCAGGAGCTTGCACAACTGACCATTAGCGAAATCGTGGCTGGAGTCAGGATGGTTATTCCCCGTTTCCAGGTCTCTCGTGCACTATTAGAGGACTTCCATTTCACAACTGACTCCTCACTTTTGAGAGTGCAGAAATTGCTTTATAGCACTATAAAGCTCGGTTTCAGATAATAGGTTGTTTTTATCAAGGAAACTCTCCTTCCTCCGGTGAGATATTTCAGAGAAGCACGTTCCTGCCTCCCCAAGCCGGCCAGTGCCTGGGATGGTGTGGTGTGACCTACATCCGAACGGCCAAGTGAGACTTTTGGGCAAGAAATAAGCAGGAAAGGGATTGGGAGCGTTCAGCAATTGGGAGCCTTCAATGACGCAAGGCTCCGGCACGGCGATGACCACAAAAGGGGTTTCAGATGTGAGTTTGGGGGCAGGAGCTGCTTTTTTCGGACGGTTTCCCCATCCTCTCGTGCTCTGCTGCTTCCCCAGGACTCTCTCTTGAACAAACACTCCCCAACCGTGTCTGCAGAGCGGGGTGGGGGGAGAGGCTGTCACAGGGTATTACTTCCATCCTTGTAATGTTGCTGAAACAGAAGTAGAGGCTCTTTCACACACACAAATTAGGCGGCAGCGTAAACATAGCCTAGAGGAGCCCACTCGGATTTCAAAGCTGCACGGCCCAGTCCATCAGCCTCACACGGTATTTTGCTCACACACACACACGCTTTTTTAACGACAACGAAAAGAAAGCTTCTGCCTAACAAAAAAACCCAGAGGTGATAAGCACTGCTCTGCCTCTTCTCCAAGTAATCTCTCCTTAATCAGCCAGACAGCCTGAAACGGAGGCGGAAACCAGAGCACGGGGCGACGTCTTCCCCTAACGAAAACCTGCCCCGATCTGGTGCCCTTCGAAGCAGGCGAAGACGTTCGCCGACTGTCAGCACCGGCCCCGGCGTGTTCACGGGCCCCAGGAAGCCCCAGACCTCTGCACTGCTGCTAACAGCAACGTGGGCACCGAGGTTAGAAAGGCGGCAAGTCCTTTGCCCCGGTCTCGGGGGTCTTGTGAACGAAGGTCAGGCCGTAACCGCGCAGAGCTGCTCGAGCAGAGACTGCCGGAGACTGCGGTGTTAATTTGCCCTGGGTTTAAAAGTTACTCGGTGCTCAGCTGCCTCTTACCCAGCTCGAGAAACGTGATTCAAACCAGCAGCCTAACACCGCCAGAAAGCTGAAATTAGCCTGAGACAGCTGGGCTTCCGGCAGGTCGGGGATAATTGCTGCTGGTTGATCGCCCAAACTTTTCCGCTTTGAACTCACTTTTCAGTTGCTTATTCGCGGCCCCCGAACTGGGTCTCCCGCTTACGACCCGGCGCGTTCGGGACGGGGAAGGAGCGGGTCCCGAATTGCCAGCACCTCCCTCAGCCCCCAGACTCGGCGTGCCCCCGCTCTCCCGGACCGCGCGACCGAGGGGCTGGCGTGACGGGGGCTTTATTGCTGGAGCGACGGAGCAAACGGAATCCCGCAGCACTCACGGCCCTTTCGAAAAGGTTTATTACGTCTCACGGCTGCCGTTAATTGATGGCAGGGCCCTCAGGTTTGAAAGGCTTTCCTATTCCCTTTGACGTCCGCGTCGAGGGGCTTCGCACATTGTTAAAGGAGGGTCTGCTCGCCCGTCAATTCGCCCTCTGTTCGAGATGGAGCTTCCCAAATCTCCCCGGCGTGAGAGGCAAAGGTGTTAAGGAGAGAAATGCAAAGGAATGAATCACAGCCAGCCCGGCAGTACAGTCTGCTCTTCAGCTGCTGTGTGAAGAACGTCATGTTCATGGGGAAGTGGTTGAACTGGTTTCTTCCCCTGAAAAAGGCCTTAAGAAGAGCTGGAAATGTTTTTGTAGAGCAAATGTCAACAATGCAGGACTCTCCCCCTCGTCTCCCTCAGCAGAGACCCAAAGCAAAGCCATGGAGAGGCACGTGAGACATCATTCAAAGCAGACTAGTCAAATCTCAATTCGGACTTATGCTCATATCAAGGAAACTTAATTATCTGTATTTTAACATCTTATCTGCAATATGATTTCTCCAAACAAACAGCAGCCTGGAAACAGCCAGTAGATAATCCACCCAACCCCTGGTATCTCACTCGGGAAAGTCAGCGCCTGGGGCGGCGGAAAGAGATGGGGAGGGGGAGCCAGGAGCACCCCATGCCCAAAGAGACATGCTGAGCGCTTGCCTTGGCGTGGGGCATCAGCTCCTGCTGAGCCCCAGGGCTGGTGGCACTGCTGGGCCTTGCCAGCGTGGAAGAGGGCTTGTTGCACGGGTAGAGAATCGTGTCCCTGTGCAAGGTGCTCTGCAAGCTCAGCAGAAGCGACAGTCCCTGTAACCCAGCGACTGCTGGAAGAGAAGAGGCTCTGCAGCACTCAGGGCAAACCCACCAGCACAGGATGATGCTGCACCCACCCGGCTGAGCACAAGCTGGGGGCCAAGCAGCTCCTCTGTGTGTTACCAGTATGATAATCCACCTGAATCGGTAAGTGCACGGGTGAGCGCACTTCTGGGAATGTGATCTGGGGAAATGACTCTTCTTTCAGCATTTCTTTGAAGGCGAGGGCTTTTCTGGATTTCAGATTTCCCAACCGAGAGTTAGGCAGCAAATTCCCGTTCTTATAGCTCAGCAAGCACAAAGATGGGATCTTGGGTCTAGCACCTCGAGTCCTTCAGTAAAGATGGGCACTTGGACACTCCCATAAGGTCAACACATTCTCTGAAAGGAGTCCAAAAGCAGGCTGGGGATTGAATCATTTCCTCAGGTAAAACCGTTCCCCACACGGTTATTTTTCACGTGCTACATCCCCAACACAACCACCTTCTGACGACCGCGTGAGAAGTGCCGACCGCGCTCTGGCTCCCAGGTCTGGTCCTACCGCAGCAGTGGCAGAACTCCTTGGGATGACGACAGTGCTAATGACTAATTCTGATAATAATTAAATGTCAAGGAGAACTTTTCATCCAAAACGATACCGTAAGCACCAGCTAACATTTTACAGACAGAGGGAACAAAGTGCGGGGAAGTTCAGCCCCGTGTAACGTTTCCTATTTTCACACTTCCGAAGGGATCCAGACTGGGATAGTCCTTTAGAGCTCCGATAAAAGACACGCTCCCTGGTACTATTTGGGAGCCAGCTACTCGGGTAAAAATTCTTTCGAAGGCCAAAACTTCGAGATTTAACACGACATCATGCAGTGAAAAACTCAATAACCATCTCCTGCCTCCACGCCTGATCCGTGGTCAAACTTTCACTAATATTAACAGGACTGAACTGTTCCCAGTCCCGTCCCCAGAACCTTGTAACCGAGCGTGTGCCACCAGAGGCAGAAGCGGCCCCTTGCTCTGTGCTCATTCAGCAAGATCCTCATCCAAATCCTCGCCCCAAATCCTCGTGTACCTACTGGCTGACCTTCCGCAGAGCCCTCAGAAGGAATTTTCCTGACTAGAGGTCATCTCGTACATATTTGTATTCATTTACTTGTTTTCTAGCTGGAAAAAGCAAACCGAGAAATGGGAAATGACTTCTTTTGCCCAGAGAACAGGAATTGGGACCCACAATTTTTTCCTCTTTTTTTTAATTTTATTTTTCAGATGGGACAGAGAGCAAGGGAATTCCTCTGAGACTTTCCCAAACCAACACTCTTCCTAAAAATAGCTGCACAGATTGTTTTTTTGGCCTGGAGGTGCATCACATTTTAATGGGATTACAGGGAAGGCTGCATTTTCATGCGGCAACCTCTTAATCTTACGAAAGATCCTTTCCCAAGTGCCACCACTCCCTGTCCCACTTTAAAGGTGCCTTTTCTTGTTTGTTTGTTTTTGCAAGCTCTGCCATTGTGTTCACCACGAAGGATAATGAAGGCTTCACTGGAAAGGTGCAGATGGCTTTCTGTGCAAGTCATCCTGGAGCAGATAAGGCAGGTCCTCTCCTGAGAAGAGCTCACACGAATTGAATTTTGGAGAGTCATGAGGCAAGAAGTGAACTGCTGACTGGGTCTGGATCTCAGCCACCTCCTTCACCCAACAAAAAGTGTAACATGGAAACTATGGAAATCTCTTCTGAGAGCCTTGCAATGGCTGTGCAACATGTGCTGCACATTTTCACTGTATCATAGAGTCATAGACTGACTGGGAAGGGACCTTTCAAGCACATCCAGTCCAACCCCCCTGCAGGGAGCAGGGCCATCTGCAACTAGAGCAGGGTGCTCAGAGGCCCAGCCAACCTCCCCTGCAATGGTGCCAGGGATGGGGCAGCCACCACCTCTCTGGGCAGCCTGGCACAGGCTCTCA